>AFRD01000121.1:0-77838 GCA_000222875.2 Periglandula ipomoeae IasaF13
GCCTTGAGGTTCTGGGCAATATTTTGAAGAGTATCGCGCGCAGTCTGAAGCAGAAGATTAATGGTGTCGTCTGTGAACAGCTCTCTGGCATAACAGATAGTTAGATCGCAACCACTATCACCATGTTCTTGCGCAATCACTGCCAGTGGATAGCTGAGTTTCTCAGTCCCGCCGACAACCTTGCACTTGAGCAATTTTTCGTGCTTGGCTCGTTGCGATTTATCCAGGTTTGGATAGTTCTCTAAGACGAATAGAGTATCGAAAAGGGCCATGCTTCAGATCGTCTTTGCTTAAGCGGCCTAGCTCCACGTTGCCTCTGGAGTTCATTGCGTTAACCTGGCTTTGCACCTGCGCAATCGCATCAATAGCGGCCATGTCGCGATATGATGTATGATCCAGCACCAAGGGCAGTGTATTGATGAAAAGACCAATGGAGCGCTCGATGCCCTCAACAGGCAGATTGCGTCCTGAGATAGTCGTGCCGGTAACAGTGTGGCTGCCGCCTCCATAGGCGTGCAGAACAAGATGCCAGACCAGCTGCAGGACTGAATGCAGGGTGACCCCCAAAGCAGAGCACTCTTCAAGAAGTCTTTGGATGGAAGCATCTCGTGGCAAGAAGATGGTTTTATGGCCTTGTTCTTGGATCTTGTCGTAGTCCGCCAATGGGACTTTGTATCGGCTTTCTTCATTTAACAAGGCGTTCAAATCACATCTTTCTTCTATTTGATCAATCTGCTGAGCCCAAAACTCCAGATGATCATCTCTATGTGATTCAAGATACCTTTGTGCTTGTGTATAGGCCGAGTCTTTTTCCTTCGGAAGTGGAATGTCATTGATCAGGCACAGATATGCTTCGTGCAGGCGCTCGAAAAGCAACGGCAGACTCCAGCCATCCAGCACCGAATGATGGCAGCTGAAGACGCACATTGAATGCGAATCAGATGTTTCCATGAAATACAGCCGTATCAGAGAAGCTGTGCTCAGAGAGTAACCTTCCTTGTGATCTTCCAGCTGTATTAGAGTTAGTTTCTGTTTCAATTCTGTGTCACTCCGCACATCAGAAGCGTCCACTACTCTCCAATCAAGCTTGCAATCATTATCCACTATTTGTACAACATCATTCTCCCAAGAGAAGCGAAGGCGTAGGGCTGGATGCTGGCGATGAATATGCTCCCAAGCTCTGCGATATAGATCCTGTCGCAGTGGCACTCCATAATGAAGAATGGATTGCATGATGTACAAATCCGTTTGTTGCGTCTTCAGCGACTGATACACAAAGCCTTGCTGAAGACTGTTTGCTATGTAAGAGCTCGGTTGAAAGCTATTGAGACACGAGTCTGTACTCTTCAGGCTATCGCCGTTTAACGAGCTCTGGGTTTCCGTTGCCCTCGGTCTTATCAAGTCCGCCATGGCTCTCAGTGTCCTCGTTTGAAACACCTCTTCAAGGCTTATGCCAGCATGGAGGAACTTCCGAACGCGAGCAATGAGCTGGATGCAAGTGATGCTGTGTCCACCTAGGCGGAAGAAACTATGCTCCAAGCCGACTAATGTAGAGGGTATTTCGAGAACCTCTGCCCAGATTTTCGCCAACTTCTCATCAAGCTCATCTCGGCACTGGATCGCGCCAGAAGATGGGACTGCGACTTCAACGGTCGGCAGCGCGCGCAGATCAGCTTTCCCATTGATGGTGACCGGAATGACAGGTAATTGTACCAGGCGAGTCGGGATCATGTAACGGGGCAGCTTCTTGTCCAAAAAAGATAACAAATCGTGCTCTGGTAACGTTTTGTCGTCACAGACAAAATATCCAACCAAATGATCCTGGCTCGTTTCTTGGCCCGCGCTCAAGAGCTTCTTCGAGACCACAATGCTTGTGCGGACTCCTGGATACAGGGCCAATGTCGACTCAATCTCGCCTGGTTCAATTCTGATGCCACGGAGCTTGATTTGGAAGTCTATACGACCTAGGTACTCGACCTCTCCGTTGGGTAGCCATCTTGCCAAATCTCCTGTTTTGTAGAGCAGGCTATTCACATTTGATTGGCGCTCCTTTGAGCTCTGGTACGGATTCTTTAGGAACTTCTTCCTTGTCAGTTCCTCTCTGTTCATATAGCCTCTGGAGATTCCAAGACCACCTATGTGAAGCTCGCCAGTGACTCCGAGAGGCACACGCTTCAGGTTGGCATCCAAGATGTAGCACTTGACATTACGCACGCGTCGTCCTAAGCTCATGTCAAGTCTCTTCGATTCGGGCTCAAACACGTTCAAGGCTGTCACAAATGCTGACTCTGTAAAGCCGTACTCGTTCAGAATACGTCCGTTGAAACGGCGCCTCAGGGTAGCGTAGCGAGAGTCTGTGAGGTTCTCCCCGACTAGAATCATGCGCTTGAGAGAAGGACACGTAGTGAAATCATACTCCTGAAGAACAGATGCAGTCCCGTTGATGTATGTGACCTTGTGTTTGCGTATATATGGAAGCAAAGTATTGGGGTCGAACTTATCCTCGTCGCTGATGATGGCGAGTTTGTTTCCAGTCGTCAACGCCATCAGCATTTGGCGCATAAACGGCTCGAATACATATGCTGAGAAGAGCAGGATAACTTCGTCATCATTTCCAACCACACTATATCGGGATGATAGGTCCGTTATGCTGTTCACAACGCTTGTATGTTCTTTGAAGATGCCTTTTGGGAAGCCCGTCGTGCCCGATGTGTACGTAACATAGGCCAACTGCTTGCTTGTGAGATTGAGATGCATTAAGTTCTCGTGCGACTATAACGACGAGTCCGATGCGAGGGCATCCAGTAATGGCTCCAGGGAGATAATCTCAATCTTTCGATCTCCAAGGATATCTTTTCGTAGCCTGGGAACATGTCTTTCGCTTGCAATTATGAACCCTGTATCCACATCATCCAACACAAACTGAATTCGCTCATCCGGGTACGCAGGATCAATGGGGACATGTGCAGCTCCTGACTTCCAAACTCCAATGATGGTTTCAATCATCATTTCGCTCTTATCCAGAAACAGCCCTATCAATTGCTCAGGCTGTATGCCCTTCGAGCATATGTAGTTTGCTAGCCTGTTTGCTTGCGAATTGAGCTCCTTGTAAGTAATGCGCTGCTCGCCGCAGATAATGGCTACCTTATCCGGGCATCGTCCTGCGGCCTCCTCCACTAGATGATGCAGCCTCTTACAAGATGGGTATTCTCCGTCGGTGTTATTCCAAGTATCCATCTGAGCTATCTGCTCTTGCGGTAGAAGCTCAATCTCGCCAAGTAATTGCGTAGGGTGCGTGGTTGCCTCCAACAATTTACGCATTGCACTGAGGAAGCTGTCGACAACCATTGTATCAAACAGCTTGTCGGCATATCTCATCGTCAGGGTCCACTTGGATTCCGTAAATTTGACACCTAGTATCAGCGGGAATTCTGGCACCGGCGCATCGTCAATGGCGCCGTAAGAACAACAATGAGGTCCAATAGCTCTGATTGGACTAGCTCGCTGGGTTTCACCTTGATCAAGCTTCCACCGTCAAGGTTCAAGTCGGTCTGCATTTCGGAAATTGCAGTAGACATATATTTTTCTTCTCTTCCATTATGATTCGCAATTGTTGGAAACACAAGCCACGAGGCTCCTGGAGGTAGTTGTTCTTCCCGTCGAGCGAATATGGCCGCCACTGTGTGCGTTCCATTGCCGAAACCTTTTAGCATTTGATGTATCGCCAACAATAAGAGCGTATGTTCTGGTATCTTTCTCTTGATACTTGTCGCTCTCAAGTCCCGCAGCAAATCTCTAGAAATCTCAGTCGTGCGCTCTTGGATAGACAGCGCATCTCCGTCAACACCAGTCGAAGCCAGTTGATACTTGACAGGCTCGCGCGTCAGTCCGCTCATGTCGCACCTTTCCATGATGCCTTCTGTCTCTTTCTTCCACTCCTCGAGCTTACATGAGGATACCAGACACTCCTGATGATGACTATTGTGCCCGTTCTTCTGTGTTTTCCCATTCGAGCCACTGGTCCCAATGCTACCGCTTCTGTGACCGTTCGTACCTTTTGCCCCATTCGACTTCCCCCCGCTCCCGTTGTAGGAGTTTCTCTCCTCTTCCCTGTTATGTACCTTGTTGGATAATCCGTTTTGGGATCTCAATGATTCCACTTGATATATTTCTGAAGGGGGCGCCATGGTGTCTATGTGCAGAAATGTGCTGATGTAAATGAACTCTATCAATGTCGATATAACTCTCTAAAATCTTTGAGTCTGTTGTCATCCGAAGTTAAGCAGCAGATCAACGCCAATGGGCACAAAATTGCATGGATCAGGACTGGCTCTTTGGCTGGGAAAGTTCTGTCATAATATCTCCATACGCGGCTCAAGCAATTAGACTCAGATGTCTACTCCTCCAGACGGCCTCGAGTGCAAACACTTCTGCCAGGCATCAAGGGACTGTCCCATCGGCTATTCACGTCCATTCGCCCACCTCTGGCACTGAACCAGCTCCAGCCTGATCCATCGGATCATCGCAGTGTCGTCCCAATCTGGCACAGCCTCGACTTCGATAGACACAGATTGTGGATGCGTACGGGTAACTAGCTTTGTGGTGATCAGGTACCCTTGTGAAACTTGGTCATTGCTGGGCACGGGCTATTCTCATGCCGACGATTACGTAGACTGACAGTGGTGCATGGCTTCGGCCGAATGGGCTTCAACAGGTAGCTATCTTGGAATCCAACACGTTCCGGCATAAGACGCACACGGTGGCCGCCACCTTGCATAGATTTTTAGATCTCTAGTTATGATATTGCATGTGTTGGAGGTCCTTTGCAGGCCCACCGCGTCCGTGTAAGTCGTTGCCCCCTCTCAGGCGACGACGCCACGATAGGTCATGCAGCAGATCCTAGTCTCCTTGAACATCAGCAATAGCCTCATTTGCGAACGGACTGCTTCCCGTGTCGTGGGGGTGAAGCTTTACCTGCTTACCGGCGAAACTATTTCTCTTGTTTCTCCAACGACGATGTAACTACCTGCAAAGCGCCTGGGGCCAGAAGGGACCCCTGTGGGACCAATCTGGCCATGTGGCTCAGTGTTATTGTCGGATGGGCTATAATTATTGGTGACAATGCAGCAGCTGCGAACCGGTAAGCTGACGTTGTGTGAGTTTATTTCTCTGGAGGGTGATGGGCCATTGCCAAGTTGCTTGAGGTGGAACAGGGTAGCATCGTTCGTGAGGGCTGAGACGCAGGGTGGTGAACCTGGCGACACATCTGCACAACAAGCCCTAGTAGTTGTCAATGAGGACCAAGCCTTGCTGAAAACCCAGGCCTGATCATAGGTCAGGCTATGGGTGACATCGCATGCAAAGCCTGGACATGCACCAGTTGCTTGCTGCTGAAGATAGGGCGGACAATCGCTCAAAGAGACGGATCATCGCGCCACCATTTGCGGTAGTTGACGCCTCTGGCCCCCGCTTCGTCGCCCGTGGCTTGCTTGGTGCTGCCAAGAGCCTTCCGTGGATGCTGCGTACTGCATGAATACGTCGATGGCTTTTGCCTGGTGACGACTGAGCTAGAGCATTGCCAACAGTTGCCCCGAATGATGTGTGCGTCGGGGAATTCTGGTTGGGGCTTTTTCGATAGCGTCGATGACCAGACGAAAAGTGCCGGCAGCGGTCGTACGGTGTGTCAAGATTTCAGACTGCTTTAGGAAGCCATATTCGTGTAAGTCATGAGATGAACGTCGTACGATTTCGTGAGCCATTGCATCCCGCCTCGTAGGGCGGCAGGTGGGATCAGCAGGAGGGCATGCGTTTTGCTGCCAATCCTGCAGCGGCATAATAATACAAAAGGTTCAGACGTAACACCTTGGTATGCAACGGCATGGTTATTCGGTTCCACTCTTACGATTGATGGGAAGCAACAGCGGGTGTGTGTGTAGACAAACCATCTGCAGTCTAGAGGCACGGGCACAAACTGCATTTAAACGGGCACCAAGTATTGCAGAATCGAAGGCTCCTATGCCAATTCTGCAATCCTCTGTATCACTAAAGCCATCTTCGAGATCACCAGAGCAGTCACTTGATTCCTCGTTCCAATTTCTCTCCCTATCACTGTTTCAAAGCTCATCCCTCTTTGCAAACATGGGTTCAGTTCCCGCCGCCAACATTCCCCGAATTGACATCTCCCCTCTCTTCGGGGCCAACCAGGAGAAAAAACTCCAGGTAGCCAAAGCAATTGACGCTGCTTCAAGAGATACGGGCTTCTTCTACGCCGTCAATCACGGCGTGGACTTGAAATGGCTCTCTGAGGAGACGAGAAAATTCCACATGTCTGACCCACGAGGAGAAGTGGAATCTTGCCATCCGGGCTTATTAACCAGGAGCACCAACACAAGATCCGCAGCGGCTACTCCCTCGCCATCCCCGGCAAGAAGGCAGTTGAATCTCTGTGCTACCTGAACCCCTCGTTCCAGCCAGGCCACCCCCGCATCGATAAGCCAACGTCATTGCACAAAGTCAACGACTGGCCGGAAAAGGAGAAGCATCCTGGCTTCCGCAACTTTGCCGAGTCCTATTTTTGGGAAGCCTTCAGGGTCTCCAGTATTCTACTCCGGGGATATGCGCTCGCTCTGGGCAAAGAGGAGGACTTCTTCTCTCGCCACTTCCGCAAAGAAGACACGCTGGCGTCAGTGGTCTTGATCCGCTACTCATTCTTGGACCCGTACCCCGAGCCGGCCATCAAGACGGCCGATGATGGCACCAAGTTGAACTTTGAGTAGCATGAGGACGTCGACCTCATCACTGTCCTATACCAGTCTGATGTGCAGAACCTCCAGGTCAAGACTCCTGAGGGCTGGCTGGACATTGAACCGGATGACACAGGCTATTTGGTCAATTGCGGCAGCTACATGGCGCATATAACAGACAACTATTATCCTGCTCCCATTCACCGCGTCAAGTGGAGGAATGAGGAGCGACAATCCCTACCCTTCTTCGTCAATCTGGGCTATGAGGATAAGATCGAGCCATGGGATGCCGCCGGGAAGGGCGTCAAGCCCGACCGAGAAGCCATCGCATACGGCGATTACTGCAGAGTGGCTTATTGGGGCTGATCAAGAAAAATGGACAAACATAAGTGTCGCATGGAGTGGGCGTGTATACATAGGGATCGTAGAAAACAGGGGGGAAACAAGGAACGGGGCCATCTATAAAATTGCCAAGCCCGAACCTTCAATTTAGCTTTTTTTTTGTGCATGCAAGAGTCTTTTGCCGATCAAGTGAACACGGAGTTGCCGCTCGAATTGATTGTCCAGTCCAGAAACTGAAGGGAAATATCACTTACCATTTACAGCGAACCAATTGGTGCATGTTCTCGGGCAGCTCGCTATAACTGGTTAGTCGAAGCCAAGTTTCAAGCTTGATCTGTAGAATCTTGGCAGATTTGTGTAAGTGGCGCTCGCTGTGGGAGCCGCGACAAGGGACGGGTTCGGGCAACTAAGAAAAGAGCCAAGACGACACCGAAGATTGCACCTCTAAAAATTCAGCCCCGCCTCGTAATACCTCCTGGAACTTACATACTGTAGGCGCAAAGCTGCTGAGAATCCTACGATGCACGCCGATCCAGGTCCGTATTCTGCAGGACTTGCGTCCCAATGAGCGGGCAACGTGGGGTTGAGACACAATGACAGTTGAGTGTTCGAGCATCGGGTCGTCGGCATCGTATCAGTGCCAAGGGAAGGGTGGGCACAAGGAAAGTCAGATCAAACACCGCTGGGGCAGTCATAGAGAAACAGATGCAGAGTAGTCTCTCACTTTTCGACCGACCACATGTACCTCCACCAACATTGGGCAGAATACGAGCATACGTCTTTTGATTTGTGGTATGAACGACACGATTCAAATCCCTAGTATTGTAGTCATGTCTTTTATATAACAAAAAAAAGGAGATCTGGCGCAATGTTCACTGCATAGACAAAGGGGGCTCATACTAGTGCATCTGGACACTATCCCACCCAATACCACGCCAGACCGTTCCAAATACTCAAGTCACCCAAAATCAGAAGAAAAGAAACAGGTAGGTTAATTTTCAATGACACTCCTCACTTGATCAACTGGCCCCTTGCAGGGCAGGTTTCTGAATCGGCCAGTCTGCCCAGCAGAGCAAAAGTAAGTATATGCGATGCCATCACACGCCACACTGACCGTGGAGTCAACTTTTCCAGCTCGAAGCACGATCTGGGACTGCTTGTGGACCACCGTGGTGCCCGAGTCGCCGCAAAAATATACATTGAGTGATTTAAGGTCACAATTGGCGGCAAGTCGATATCCGTTGATGTTGCCGTTAAAGGTGCCTTTGCCGCAACGGGCCAAAATTTGGGGAGCAAACACCGCTAGGACGAAGGCTGGCAGGGTCACATTGAGGATTCGCATTATGGCGTGGGGATGGAGCTGAGCGGTCAGTGTTAATACTCACGATGCCATTTGCGTTAATGCGCGACGTGCAGTTGCCTACCTGCCTGAGTAAGTAAATAAGAAAGAAATCGGCGCGAGGTTTTTTACGTGTACACTAGGACAAAAGCCTTCGAGTAAAATTGTTCTCTACAACTTGAAGAGTACACGCCCAATGGCCAGAACACAGGTTAACAGATATCTGCGATTGCGCCAAGGCGAGCGGTTAGATAAGTCAATCCCCCTATTAGCCAAAACACTTCTTTATGACATGGATAATGAAAACAATCACATTTGCAAGCTTTCCGTTGTAAAGTATTGCAGTAACAATGATTATAATGATGCTCTGTGTTAACCTCCAGTAGCAGAGAAGCTAACCATAGTGCTCATTTCTTTCAGTCGCATCTTGATGCCAACCAAAATACTCAAATTAAACTACATTTTGGCGCGACTCACTGTTTCCAGGATCCCATTCCCGTTCTCAACATAATTCACATCCCTTTTCCACCCCAACCACTGATGGAGTACACCATCACCTCCGTGACCCTTGTTGATGCTCCCACCCGTCCATCCCCCGCCGTCTGCTGCAATGTTCCTCCCCGGCGTCCGCGCCATATGAACCGGCAGCCTTTGCTCATAACCATCAACTTCCAGGTCCGCCTGGCTGAGGACCGGTGTCGCGCAAGCGTCCGTCCCATCAAAGACGAGTTCCCACTCTTTTCTAGATTTCTGTTTGAATGCTTTCTCAAACATAGCTCGTAGCGTAGGCCAATTGGCCCTCTCATCTCGAGACGGCAGCTCGGATGCATTAAGACCCAGACCCTGGACCAGCGCGGCATATAATTGAGGTTCCAGGGCACCGACGGCAAAATACTCGCCTTTACCCTTGGTCTTGTATGTTGTGTACCATGGGCAACCTCCGTCGAGCACGTTCTCGCCTCTCGCATTTTTCCAGAAGTGCGTCTTGGTAGCTAGTCGTGGGAAAGTAGTAAGGTACGCTGCCCCATCTACCATGTTTGCCTCAACAACCTGACCTCTTCCTGTCAAGTTTCGCGATATCCAAGCCATGAGGATGCCAACGAAACACATGAGCCCTCCGCCTGCGAAGTCCGCCAAGATGTTGCCAGGAGCATAAGGATTCTCATGAGATCGTCCTAGCATTGATAAGACGCCTGACACGGCGAGATAATTGATATCGTGGCCCGCCATGTCCCGATAATTGCCGTCGCGGCGGAAACCCGTCAGCCGAGCTATGATGAGCCGTGGATGCTGTTTGAGAAGAACTTCGGTAGGTGAGAGGCCTAGGCGCTCAAGAACGCCAGGACGGTACGGATCAATCAGCACGTCTGCATTGGCGAGGAGATCTAGCAAAATGGCTTTGGATTGTGGTTTCTTCAAGTCCAGGCAGATAGACGATTTGTGGCGTGCAAGCAGGTCACCCTTGGGGGATCGCGGTCCATCAATGCGAAGCACGGAGGCGCCATAATCGGCAAGAAGCAGTCCGCAAAAGGGTCCTGTGGACTCGAAAAAAATTATTGCTTGGTTCTATAGAGTTGATTGTGATGTTTGTGGTTCATCACCAAATGCCAAAGCATTATTCAGAGGATGCAAACGAACCTGGTGCCAGTCCAGCCAGCTCCACCACCCGGAGGTTGGACAGCGGAGGGGCAGCAGCCATTTGGCCAGAGGTATGAATTCCTGATGAAGGTCTCGCTGTAATTTTAAACAATCATTTTTCCTGGAGCTATTGGGCACCTGGCCGGACGATAGTAAAGGGTGGAGGAAGTAAACACTTGAACATCATGAACTGAGCGCAGGTACCGAGGTACGCTAGCACTGATCGGCCCCTCCACCTCCTCTACGTCACAGTTGGATTGGCCAACAGACTTACACGCATGGCTTCTGGGCTGTACAGACTCAATTATTGAGGTTCAAAGATCGTCGCGACCTTCTCGAAGCGATTTCATGTGCCTTGTGATTTTCTACAAAGTCCAGTCTAGTCTAAATGTGAGGCAATTTTGCCCCGAAGAACTGTCTTATCCGCTCATTCACCTGATCCACCTCAATTACAAAAAAGTCATGACCCTCAGGCGCATCAATCACACACAGCTCGCTGTTGCGAATGTTCTCAGCCATTTCATCATGCTCCTGAAATGAATACAAACCATCCGACTTGGCGCACTCCAAGATGATCGAGGACTAATTTGTGGATGCTGCATATCACAACAAAATCAGACAAAGCTCGGACATACCAGAAAATCTCGATCGTGATTAACATGAAGAAATCAGCCCACGCAGGTCATACACACCGGACATCATCACGAATCGTCGTGGCAGGAAACCTAGGTCCGTACCGCCGACCCGTGTTTGTCTCAACAGGGTCTGGATCCAACGTGCATGGGCTTGCACTACCGTACGGACTGCCCAGACAATTGAGGCAAATCACGAAGAATCGCGACGTATCAAACGCTGCGTTCTCGTCGTCGCCAAACAATGTGGGTCACCACGCTGCGACACTGGCGCCGCTCGTCAACGTGTGACAGAGAACAAGAACATTGTCTCGAGACGGGCCCAGGCGACCCCACGTCTTGTATGCAATGGGCACATTGTGCAGAGTGATGCCGGATTCAAGCGTGAAAGTAGGAACGTGGACGATGGTCTGGTCAGGGACCAGGTTGGCAAAGGGGCTCTCCGGCGTGACAGACATGGTTAGCTGTGCGAAGGGGGCATGATTGAGTGTTGGTATCGGCAATATATTTCGTTGGCGTTCGAACAAAATCGTAGATATGCGTATCTTCACCGAGTACATATGCTACCTACATGAAGGAAATGGCGCTGTATGTGCCGATCCAGCCGGACAAGGGAATACAGTAAGGACCCCGAAATGCAATGCATACTAAACATGGTCCCAATTTTCAGGGCATGTAATGCAGGAATCCTTCTTGCATTGTCCGGCCCAATAATTACAACTTCGCTTCGTACACTGGACGACATAGGGGCGTGTACATGAGTATAGTATGTGAACACAACAAAAGTCTGGGGTTTGCATCCGATGTGGAAACCCGTCTTCTATTAAACAACTCAACTCAACTTGTGCTCCATGGGAAACCCCTCTCCAAACATAACCTGCAGATCCCTGTCATCGGAGAATCGCAGAATAATCAGCGGCGTAATTGGTGCCGATGGCCCGGTCAAAGAGATTGAGAAACGCGGCTTGGGGGCCGCTGAACTTGCATTGCCGGGGTCTGGTGTTCCCACATTTGCATTCTCAGGTTCGTCACGCCACGTTTGTACGACCATCGTAGCTATTCCTCGTTGGAGCGGCACAATGGACGATCCGTCCACTTACATGTTACCATCTTCACTTGGACTCTCTTGGCCGACAATCACGGCTGAGAAGGATAACAAGTATCCTGACCCCTTGGTATGACGGTCTTTGCCAAGTATTGACGCACAGCTTGCGACTATCAGGGTCCGCTTTGCAGAAAACACATAACCCGCCCGATGTGACACTGCTCCTTGCATGGGCGTACGCAAAGCAATAGTGAGGCGGGAAGTATAGTTTGCGTTCCCGGAGCAAACTATGCGAGAAGGTGAGAGCTTGCGTAAGTGCGGAGTTGGGAGAGTTTTGGGAGGAATGATCAGTTTCTTGCAGTAGTGTTGGTGTTGAATACGATGCGGGTCCCGAATGATTGCTTTGCAGTAGGGAAGTTGATGAATGGGGTGATAAGACGGAGGAATTTGGATTGTGATTCAATATGACCAAGTCCTACTATGTTTAGTTGATGCTATTCACATGAGGTAAACCTCGAAATCGTCACTACCAATCTCCCCGTCCTAGCATTTCATTTCTCTTGATCAAACTTACCACCTCATCATTCAACACCAGAATACAAAGAATACACCAGAGCAGAAAGTCAAAATGGCAGAAAAAGTTCCCACCTTCAGCCTCCAAGACCTCAAAGCAGGCCACAACAAAGCCTCCTTCAAAGAATGCCTCACCAAAAAGGGCATCTTCTTCCTCTCACACACGGGCCTCACAGATGCAGACCACGCGTCCGCGCGCGAAACCTGCGTCTCCTTCTTCAAGAATGGCAGCGAGGCCGACAAAAAGGCCGTCACGCTGGGCAACCGCAACGCCCGTCGCGGCTTCTCCGGTCTAGAATGGGAATCCACAGCCGTGGTGACTGAGACGGGTCAATTCTCAGACTATTCCACCTGCTACTCCATGGGGATCAATAACAATCTCTTCCCCAACTAGGAATTTGAGAACACTTGGCAAGGGTACTTTGACAAGATGTACGCTGCCAGCCAGGATACGGCGAGGGTAGTTCTAGACGCGGTAGACGCCAAACCCGTTGATGGAGTGGACAGCTTCTTGGACTGCGAGCCTCTTTTGCGATTGCGCTATTTCCCTGAAGTTCCCGAGGATAGAGTCGCGGAGGAAGAGCCTCTGAGGATGGGTGCTCATTATGACCTGTCTATCATTACGCTTGTGCATCAGACGGCGTGCCAAAATGGGTTCGTGAGTCTGCAGTGTGAGGTGGACGGTGAGTTTGTAGACTTGCCCACAAAGCCGGATACCATGGTTGTGTTCTGCGGTGCCGTGGGCACACTGGTGAGCAATGGGCAGATCAAGGGTCCCAAGCACAGGGTCAAGTCACCGGGGAGGGATCAAAGGATTGGCAGCAGTCGCACGTCGAGTGTTTTCTTTTTGAGACCCAAGCCGAACTTCAGCTTTAATGTGCCGCAGGCGATTGAATGGAGTTTCAATATTCGAATTCCTACGGAGACGACTACCTTTGGGGATTGGCTAGGTGGTAACTATGTGAACATGCGGAGGGATACTGCCACTGCGGCTTGATAGAATTGGGCAAATTGCGCAGTTGTGTAAATCTGTTAGAAATCAAGACGTTTTTTATGCTGATGCTATAATGTGCTATGGAGAGAAACTATGCTTTTCGGGTCATGGAGCTAATATACAATGCAAATGTCTAGATAAGTTCTATAACTTGGGCTGATACCGCGGGCCCGTGCGAATAGCCTCGCCATATTTTATGAAAAGGAAAGGCACCGGAATCAATGCTACTGCCACGAAACCAAGCGTAGAGTTTTCCCAGCCAAGTCCCATATTCTCGTATAATGGTGTGCCTGCCAGCGGCACAAAGGCGCCGAAGAGTGATCGTAAAATGCTGCTTGCGGCCAAAGCTGATGCTGCGTACAAGGTGTAGGCGTCGACTAGGTATACTTGGATTGTCATCTGAAAGCGAGTCGAGTTAGTTGCTAGACTTGTCTCATGAACGCCACCAATGGTTCACTTCAACTTACAAGCGACATGTTGAGGCCAATGCCCAGCAACGATGTGGCGCAAATGGGCACGATCCAATGAACCTGGTAGTAAGTGGTCCAGCCGTATATGAAGAAGCACGCAGGAATACAGAATGCTGCGGGGATCATCAGCGGCAGGCGATACTCTAGTTTGAGTTTCTCTCCATCTGCTTTTCGCACCAGAATTCGGTCTGATATCTGCCCAAACAAAGCATTCCCTATCAAAAGACCGATGGCGATGCCTAGGTATGCCAAGCCTGTTGCACCAACAGAGAAGTTATACAACTTGCCAAAGACGTTCGGTATCGTGACAAACAATAAGAACTGGTATGAGTACACGACGGCAATGAAGACAGAGAATAGAAATACAATAGGTGACCGGAACAACATGACCAGCGGTCGACGAAGGGAGCGCATAATTCGTTCCCTTGGCGTGAGCTCGCTTTCCAGTGCTGATCTGAGGCCAGGATTTCCTGTCTCGCGACGGAGGCGCTTGACCTTTCGTTGAAGCAAGACGGGAGCATATGTCTCGCGGACGACGACAAAAAATAATGCTGTGAAAAAAGCAGCCTGCCATATTTTCATTAACCAACAAGCTTTCCCGATTTGCTTCTCGTAGATCTTACCCCGATAGTGACGACCCAGAGCACCCATCGCCAGCCCTTGGCCTGTGTAAGATAACCTCCCGCCACAGGTCCCACAGCCGGGCCAAGCAGCGGACCAAACGTCCAGACAGCCATAGCAAACCCTCTCTCTTCCTGCGTGAACATGTCGGCCACCGTTGCACCGCCAATATTCAACACGGCGGATGCCTCCATGCCTGCCAGCTTGCGGAAGATGATCAGAGCTGGTAAATTTGGACTCAACGCACAGCCAAGCGTGAACACCGTGAAAAGGACATTGGTGACGTGATATGGGATAAGACGACCGTACATCTCTGACATGGGCGCGAGAATGAGCGGCCCCGCCGCAAGACCAATGTTATACACGCAGATGATCATGGAGCTCAATATTGACGATGTGTTGTTGAACTCCACCATGGCATCGTTGATGCCCGGGGCGGAAATGGATGAACCTAGAGCACTGCAAATCAATCGTCAGTTTCAGCTGGATCTTTTTACAAAACATCAAGGCTGGGAATCAAAATGCTGCAAGAAAGAAACACATACGCCATGAAAGTCATGGCTGCGAGAGTCAATACAATCAGCCATTTCTTCCTAGCCGGCCAATTGATGGCATTCTCGGGGTCATTCGGTTCAAAGTCGACAACGAGGTCATCAGTTTCCGAATCCGAGGACAAAACACCCAGCTCTGTTGAGCCTGAGCTCATGATGACAAAAATTGATCAAGTGATGTGCTCCTCATGGAGTTTGTAGTGAATCTTATCACCGCAGCAGAACATGAAGTTTGACGAAGATTTGTAAAACGTCTGGTCTATCCGGTTGGAGCTAAAGTGCGAACAGCTGGTGGCACACCGCAAATACTCTCGGCCGGCTGCCATGGACGAGCAACCAGCTGCCAGCCTAAGCTGGGGGAGCAAGCCGGACACAAAACGCCGTCGACGCTTACACGGTCTGTGTCCATTTCAGGGAGGCGAACAGCTGCCGCCAGCAGGCAAGTCCTCCTGCCAGGGGAGCCTGGCCTCCCCTTAGTGGTCGGCCCGTTATTGGCCGGGGGCGTTGCGCCGCTGGAGATCTGATCTTGTTCCGCCCGACCTTCGGTGTTCGTTCTTGGGGGGAAAGGGAACGCCACGAAATCACTAAATTAGAATTACAGGGCGGGCATGCTGTGCCAATTTATCTCGTTGGTGGCTGGTCAGTGGCGTCTGCGCGACACTCAGAATAGTGAGTTGGCCGACGCGGGCTGCAGATGCCGGTTGACGAGGAGCCGCCAAGCATTTTCGCGGGTTTGCATTCGGCCGACCTTTATGGGGGTGGCATGATGCCTGACGTAGCATTCAACGCCCACGAGCCAAGGTGGCTTCGTCCAGTCGTCACCCACGCAGCCATTTAGTCATTGTATCTAGTAGGATGGTCTATTCTTCTCGATGATGGTAGTCGCACTATGTGTTACCTTGCTACTATCCCAGAATCGTCATGCAACCCATGGCATTTATTCACAAAGATGAGATGTGCTCACGCATGAAGCCTCAGATACGCGCCCTTGACTGCGTCAACTTATCCCAGTCGCTCTTGGTAAAAGGCACATACTTGGATGACCCGGCCGGCAACCAGAAGAGCTTGTCGTCCTTGCCATTGACGACCTTGGTTCCCAACGCTTGAGGGTCAACACCTTCATCCCGAAGGTGTACTTTGTTATGTTTCTGGTTATCTGTGCTCATGCCTCCTACTCCTTCGCGGACTCGCATGAAGATCGGGACTGCATAGGAAGGCAGCTCCTTTCGAAGCAGAGCTGCGAGGTTCGTCCAATCGAAGCTTTCTGCATTGCCGCTGTTCAGGGCGATTGCGGCACAGCCAGCTCGACCATCATGTGAAGGAACCTTTACTCCGTAGACGTTTGCTTCGGCAATGGAGGAATGTGTCCCGAGAACTTGCGTAACCTCTGTGGTTGACACATCTTCGCCCTTCCAACGATAGGTGTCGCCTGCGTGTCCATGTGTCAGTCGCTTTTTACTTGCGCCCTCGAAAACAGTCACGTACCTAGTCGGTCCATAAAAAACCAATGGCCGTTAGCATCTCTTCGTAGAGCATCTCCAGTGCGCCAGAAGATGTCGCCTTTCTCAAACACATTTTCGAGCAACTTCTTATTGGTCGCTTCATCCGCGCCGTAGTATCCTGCCCAAGCTTGGCGGGATGGCAACTTGACGAGAATCTCTCCACCTTGTTCGTACGGCAGCCGTTGGGCAAATCCAGTGTCGGGCGACCTCCAGACGTCTCCGGTGTCCGGGTCAATCTTTACTGGGACGAACGTGTCATGGTATTGGCGTCGAAGGAGCCATCCTTGGTGTCCAACTGCACCTGAGCCATAGCCACTTCTGTAATGGTTGACGAGGAACATGACGCCCTCGGTGCTTGCATAAAACTCGCCAATTTCCCTGATCCCGAAACGTTCCTATAGGGTGAATTAGTGTTAGTATGTGGAACCGACTATCAGCTTCGTGTACACCGCGACTAAATAGAATTCATCTGGAATCTAGACCACAACTCTGGACTCAATCCATTGCCCCAGACGAGTCGTATTTGATGTTTCTTGTCGTTCGGCGATGGTGGCGCTGATAATAGGTATCTGACAAGTTCTCCAACTGCTCGCTTGTTTTAGCCGCACATTTTCAAGCACTTTTGTGAATGTTCAGAATTACTCACCGTAGACAAATATCGTCGCTTTGCTGTCGATACAATCTTGCCAGAAGCGGGAAAGCGAAAATTTTGGTGCAATAGCGATCGACACGCCGCTCATCAAGTGGTTCATGGCGGCGAAGCCACCAGTGCCATGGTACAGAGGAATGCAGTAATACGATCTGTCCCCTCCAGAGCCTGGCTGCTGTCCAAAGGTCTTGGGTCTGGCAGAGACTCCTACGTAGTGCCGTTGAATGCCCAGTGGCGCGGCCTTTGGCAAACCAGTTGTGCCGCTGCGAATAGTCCAACATGTGAGCTTTCCGCGTTCTTTCACTTTTGCACGAATACCGATAAAACTTACCTCGTATACATCAGAGCCAGCGGAAGAAGCATAGAGGGGTTTTCGAAACAAGTCGTGCTCGGTCGCGTGGAAGGATACTGTGCCAATTTCTCCTTCAAGTTCGTGTCTAACATCATCGGCTGAGTTCCCAGTGCGCGAAGCTCTTTTTCGGATCCCTGAATTCGAGAGGCACAATCCGCGGCAGAATCATACAGCAAGATCTTGATCCGCGATATCTTGACGCAATGTACCAGTGCTCCGGACACAAGATTGTAGTTGATCAATGCTGGTGCAGCTCCAATTCGAAAGCAAGCCCAGCCATATAAACACAAAGTCGGGCGAATTGTACATGTAGACGCCAACATACTGCAGTGGCTGGACGCCGAGATCCTGAAAGAAGTGACCATATTGGGAGACGCGCTCGTATGCCTGGGCTCATGTGTATTCTCCATGGCGAGACCAGATACATTGTGCATTCGGATGTCGTCGCACCGACTCCTCGAAAAGGAAGTAACCAGATGCCTTCTTCGCTTTGACTGTTGAAAAGGGTGAGCGGTTGTTTTTTCAAGAGGATGAGGCGGTGAAACACGTACTTGCGTTGGCAAGATTCTGCTCTCCGTTCTTCATGCGCGACAGAGAGCGCAAGTCCTTGGAGATGTGTAATTTGGCGTCCAAATACGCTGTTGCGGCGGCAAGTATACCACCTGAAGCTGTGTACAGCGAGTCGTGTTAGTGGATGGCATGCTGTTGCATGGGCACTGAAGGTGCGAGAGGGCTCAATACTTAGCGACATGTTTGCTATAGGTCCTGGCGCGAGCAATTGATCAGGGCAAAGTCAAAATGTCAGCACCAACAGACGAGCCAGACGGCGGCTTGTCTTGAAATGGTGTCGAAGAATGAGTATCACAAGACTATAGAAATAAGCTGAAGTTAGGAGAACAAGTCAACGGTCGAACTAATGTACCAGACATCAGACACCAGACCTCAACTCCATGGACTCGACAACGCCGTCGGACTTTTACCCCAATTGCAGAATAGCCCAGCCATCTTCGCTCCGGTGGAAAAGGCGTTCGCCTGCCAGCAATCTCGAGCGACATGGAAGCAAGAGCGGGGACTAGTGACGATTGTCCTGTCAATGCCTGTGTCTGATGCCGGCCGGGGGCCAGTCGGCGAGCACGTCCAGTGAGGGAGCGAATGCTCGGGACCCTGCGGCGGCTGGGTTGGCGTGGTTGGTCTCCAGGATCCTGCAGTAGCACCTCCTCGTCGCAGCGATACCTGGGGCGATGCAACAGCAGGTCAGGAGCGTCCGTGGCCCGTAGCATTGAGAGTGGCCACCAGTGCTCAGAGCTAATATTTTCTATTCTCCGTTCCAGTATCTGCGACCGGGCTTTATCTCTTCCCTGTTGACACCTCGATGAGATCATCCTGTCCGCGAGGGTTGGAGACGACTATAACTTGTCTTGTAATATTACCGGATTTCGCGTGCATGATGCTCACCATTCCCGGCGCCGCCACCTCCACACGCGTGCTGCCACCCTGGACTGGAAAAGCATCCTAGTTTCAGCTCACGGAAGCTCGTGGGTAGGGAATTTTTCCAAACTCTTTCACGACAGAGCTGCCATTGAGGCTGGGGTAGTGTGCAAAACTCTTAAGATGTTCACCGCGAATTCACCAGGATCTGCTTGGTTCATCTTGGGTCTGGTACTATAAGAACATAATACAATCATAATTCTAGGCATTTCATGCACCGACTGATTTTGCCAATTCTCTCATTGCAAAGAATAGTCGTCTAAATCACAATGTCTGATTGGAAACCGCCGGTCTTCGGAACCCCGGTTTGGATGGGTATTCCAGCAAAGGATGTCGCCCGAGGTATGATTTCCCACCTTTACATAACATCCATGTATCTGATCGTTTGCAACCTAACTTGGGCGCGCGCCAGCCGCCGAATTCTACAAGAAAGTATTCGACATTCCCTTTAAGGAGCCTCAATCTTCGTCAGATGAACTTCGACGATTTGATTTCACTAAAAATGGTGTAAGCCTCTCCGGTGGCATTGTGAAGGTCCCAGATGAAAGCGGGGTCTGTGATGTCGGGAGAGGTGGGGTGACTTTGTATTGGCACGTTGAGGATTTGGATGTCTGCAAAAGCAATCGAAGCCGCTGGGGGGCAAGATGCTTACGGGCCCCTTTAAAGAGGGGAAAAGTGGTCTGTTCCGGTATTTTGAAGACACTGAAGGAACTGTTGGTTCTATCTACGTATTGGTCAAGTAGACGACAACCTCCTACCTATAGGGTATATGTGAGGTCTTCTTAGACTCTGTATTCCCATGAGCATATCAAAGGGTTCTTCAATACAATTAGATTATGCTCGGCGCATGTGTTACAGACCATTCTTTCTGATTTATGGAATGCGCTGAAGGTTTTGGTATGTGAATAAACAACAACCAGGTATTATCAAGCATCCCACTCATCTCGAGTCAGACCTTAGTGTGACTGTCCGATGTAGCCCCGACCTCTTTTGGCTGTAGCAAGAAAAAAGTCCAAAATCACCCCGCCAAAGACTCTCTGCCCCGCCAGCCTCGATTGTGCGACCCTAGCGCATCTGAGTCAACGAACTTCGAAACTGCGTCGAGTCACGAATTCTACCACAAAACAGCCTCGAAAAATACCGCTTTGCACAGGAAACGACCCTCTTTGAACACCAACTCTACAGCGATCTCGAACTGCGCGAGAACCAGGAAACATGACGGCCGCTGACGCATCCGAGAGGTTTGCCCTCCTCCGCGAGAATCTCGCAGAGGTGCTGAACCCCGAGATTATCGAAAGCATTCTCGCCGAGGGCAGAAGTCCTAAGATCTACTGGGGTATGTCTTTTTAGGAAATTTGGACTGCAAAAGCCCATTGCGACATCTTGACACTGACTTTGCGACAAGGTACTGCCACCACTGGCCGACCTCACTGCGGCTACTTCGTCCCCGCCATCAAGATCGGCCAATTCCTCGCCGCCGGCTGCGACGTGACCATTCTCCTCGCCGACATTCACGGATTCCTCGACAACTTAAAAGCCCCGATCGAGCTTGTCGAGCAACGCGTTCACTTCTACCGCTATGTCATTACCGCTATCCTCGAAGCCGTTGGCGTGTTCACCGAGAAGCTTCGCTTCGTACAGGGAAGCTCTTACCAGAAGAGCCCTGAATACATCATGGATCTCTACAAGTTGACTTCGCTGGTATCAGAACATGATGCCAAGAAGGCCGGTGCCGAGGTCGTCAAGCAGACTGCCAATGCGCCATTGAGCGGTCTGCTTTACCCCATTTTGCAGGTACTTGATGAGCAATACCTTGACGTGGATGCTCAGTTCGGTGGTCTGGACCAAAGAAAGCTGTTCACTGCGGCCAAGGAGTGGCTTCCCAAGATTGGATACAGGGAGGTATGTCCGCCAATCCACGGAGGTAGTGCGACGCAGGGATACTCAAAATGCTAATCACTATTGTGTAGCGAGCACACTTGCTGAACTCCATGGTTCCAGGTCTGCAAGGAGGAAAGATGAGCTCCAGCGATCAAGGTAATCCTTTCAGCTCGGCCAAGATGAGAAGTCAGCTCGCTAACAAACATGGTAGACAGCAAGATTGACCTGCTCGATGCTCCCGAGGTCGTCGCCAAAAAGATCAAAAAGGCCACCGCCGCTCCCCAGGTTGTCGAGGAGAACGGTGTCTTAGCATTCGTTGAGTTCGTCTTGCTGCCGGCGTCCGGTCTGAAGGGTGGAAAGAGAGAATTCAAGGTTGAGCGTGAGCGGGATGGCCTGGAGCCCCTGGTTTACGGGAACATTGCTCAAATGCACGAAGATTACAAGAATGATAAGGTAAGTTTAGATTCCCGGAACAAGATTGCCTTTTGAGGAAAGCCAGCACGGTGCTAAAATATGCTTGCGCAGCTTACTCCTCAACTTCTTAAGCCCGCCGTGGCCAAGGCCCTGAACGAGCTTCTCGCCCCTATCCAGGCTGCTTACCAGGCCTCTAAGGACTGGCAAGAAGTCGCACTGAGAGCCTATCCACCATCACCCAAGAAGGAGAAGAAGGTTAAGGACAAGGGCTCACGCTACCCCGGCGGTGCTAAGCCTGCTGGAGACGCTGCTCCGGCGAAGCCTGAGGATGCCAAAGTTGACGGAGCAGCGGCTGGGGTTGAAAAGCTAAGTGTATGAAAATGGGGATGAAAGTAGATTTGACTCAAAACATGGGCGAGGATTTAGACATCACATACTGTTAGCGATAAACCAGCATTACCAACCAACGCAAGATGGACGTCAATGAATATGAAACTCCGTGGTCGGCGTCAACATGTGCTGATGTTGTTCTTGAGAAAGTTGATATCGACGAGACATTAATGAACATGGGATTGATTGGACAACGCCGGAGCCCGGACCGCCCAACACACAGCTGCAGTCACAGCCTGTTTCAGGGTCTCTCCGGCTGTCGCACGCCTACGGGCGGGTCCCATCGGCTTCAGCGCTCCCGCTGTTGCACTGTGTCTCTCCCTCCAGCGCTCTGAGGACCCATATCAACCGCCAGCCGCCCACGCCGCCCTCCCGTTTCTTCCCCCATCCCACCAGTCAGGCGCTATTATGTACAAGCTACTCGCAAGTGGATACCTCCGGATTTCCTAGCACGAGCGCATCCCCAGCAAAATCGACATCTTTCCCATTGTCACTTGCAGATTTGACATTCTCCCATCACACCACGGGAGGGAAGGCAATCGACTGTCCTTTTCTTCGCTTCAGGAGCGGCGTGCTCATCGACGACATCCACCACATCAATATGGCATCCATGGCCTCATCACTTCAAAGGGCGCAAGGTCCCGCCCGAAGAGCCATGTCTGGCACTCTCGTGAGAAGTTTCGCCACTGTGCCTACCCCGAACGATCCCAACACCGCAACCAAACCGAAGCGCAAGACCTACTTCAAAGATTCCGCCGTTGCACCCTTCTCCGACTTCATCGGTACTTCATCTCCCACACAGACCCTTTCACCATCAAAGGCGTACACCCTCCGAACAGCCGAAGTCGGACCCGCGGGCAAAAAAAAAACCATCACACGACTCCCCGAATGGCTCAAGACGCCAATCCCCTCGGGCAACGAGAATTTCAAAAAGATCAAGGGCGACCTGCGTGGCCTGGGTCTCCATACCGTCTGCGAGGAGGCTCGATGCCCCAACATCTCAGAATGCTGGGGTGGCTCCGACAAGAGTGCCGCCACGGCGACCATCATGCTCATGGGCGATAAATGTACGCGAGGATGCCGCTTCTGCAGCGTCAAGACGAACCGAGCTCCCGCGCCGCTGGACCCTCATGAGCCGGAGAATACAGCCGAGGCGCTGGCGCGATGGGGCCTTGGATATGTTGTTCTGACGAGCGTGGACCGTGACGACTTGCCTGATGGTGGTGCTAGGCATTTCGCCGAGACGATCAGCAAGATTAAGCAGAAGAGGCCGTCGCTGTTGGTTGAAGCACTGACCGGTGACTTCATGGGAGATCTGGATATGGTGAAGATTGTGGCGGAGAGTGGTCTCGATGTGTATGCTCATAACGTTGAAACCACGGAGGCTTTGACGCCGTATGTTCGTGACCGCCGTGCTACTTTCCAGCAGAGTCTGAAGGTCCTCAAGCATGGCAAGGAGGTTCGTGGCAAGGAGGGCATCATCACGAAGACGAGCATCATGCTGGGATTGGGCGAGCAGGAGCACGAAGTGACGGATGCTTTGGAACGTAAGGAGACCCCTTTTATCCCCAATAATTTTGACCAACCGCAATCCTGGCTTACACTCAATAGAACTCCGACGAGCAGATGTCGACATCGTCACATTCGGCCAGTACATGCGACCCACCAAACGCCACCTTAAGGTCGACAAATATGTCACGCCCGATGAGTTCGAGATGTGGCGACAACGCGCCATGGATATGGGTTTCCTGTACTGCGCGAGCGGTCCTCTCGTGCGATCTTCATATAAGGCTGGTGAGGTATTCATTGAGAATGTATTGCGCAAGAGAGCCGGCGGCAAGGCTGCCGCTACTGCTGCATCCACGGACGCCAGTCTTGCCAAGGCTGTGGCTTTGGACGCGGAGACTCGCTGAGCTACAGCGCTTTAGGTGGAGCGGTTGTGTGCGAAATATGGTTTTCTATAAGACTCGGGTGTAAATGGCATACATGGCGTTTGGGTTGGTTCAACGGGAAAGATAGTGCATGGTGCCTTCAACAATGGCGCTTTCGTGGTAAAAACCATAGATTTAATGTACAAGATTTGGGCTTCGTATGCTCAAAACAAGTGACACAAGACCAGTAAATACCTGTCGTCACGGCACATAGATGCATGTGTCACAATAATCCAGAAAGAAGGACGAAATGCCGTCAAACAGAAACTTTGCCGTTGTGATGCAAGTCATGTCTTTTCTTCATCAAGGGTATCATAAATACCTGAATCATCCTACTATCAGCTTGAATCCCAGAGCCCCCTCAACGCCGTAAGACCGATGAACAAGGCCTCTTCCGTTCGAATCGTCCTGCTACCCTGATTCGGCAAAACATTGATCCAATGATCGAACAACTCTTTTGTCTTGGGGCCCTGGATATCCATCTTGGCTAGCTCGTCATCGTTCATGGATGCGAATTCCAGCCCTCGAGGCCCACCAAATACGATAAGCATGTGCTTGAACTTGGCGGGCTTTGCGGCCGGGAATGCCTTGTGGATGGGCGTGCCCCTTTCCGAAGTTCCGATGCTCATGTCGTAACCATTCTCATAGGGCGACTCCGTGAAAACGGATGATAATGAGTTGCATTTACGGACGGTGTAGCCCCAGTAGTAGCCGCCTTCTGTCCTTGGCGCTTGCGGGTCAACGCATTCTGGATACTGCGATTGATCTTCGGGAAAGAGTAGCGTTACTCTCGTCTTGGGCGGGATTTCCTCTTCGATTTCCACGGGTTCGTCTAACCCGACCTCAACGAGTGTACCCTTTCCGGTGCTCGTCTTGCCTGCAACAGTTACGCCTTCGCGGTATGCGATCCACTCCTTTGGGTTCGGATGATGGGGCATATCCAGACTGGGGAGAAGGGCCGTCATTCGTAGATTTGGGTGCAAGGGGAAGAGGGTCTTGCGCATGAACGGCGGGGCTTCGAGGAACGACAGTATGTGCGTGAGGAAGTGGCACGGGTCAGTGTCACCTGTGTATCCGGCGGTGTCAGTTTGTCGGGGCCGAGAAGAAAGCGGCGAATCGTCAAACACGACTACTTCGTCGACTGAAAATACTGCGAGGGCGCGAGCGATTCGGCCGGGGGCTGTCATTCGTTGGTCTGCTGTGGCCAGACTAATGTTGTGCATCAGCATGACTATGTCCTTCAACTACAGAACATAATTGACAGAATTGTTGTGGATTCAACTGACTTGGTGAGAATGCTACTAGGTATCGCAACCGACACCGTCCAATCTCTGCCACCTTCCAACGGCGTGAACATCGCCGACGGCTTGAATGAGGTTCTGTCCTGCTGGCCATTGTGGGCGGTTTTCCGCTTCTATCGAAATTATCAGAATGCCGTTGATCGAAATGGCCTTCATGCAATAGATCTAACCTTGTTCTTGCGCTCGTGAAAAGACATAATGAATGATGTCGCCGAAAATACTGGAAGATGTGACTTGCACCAATCGGTGAGTAGCTACTCTTTCCGCTGTAGAAAAGTTGATTGTGAAAGTGAAATACGTCCGGCAGAATGACAACCCGCATCTGCCACCGCCTTCCTGAACCGGTAACACGCCACCTAACCGCCTGGTTCCATCGAGGCTGCTTATGAGTAGCTTCACACTATTCACCTCTTGCTCCTCGATCGCATCTTGTAAAGTTCTCTATTTCACCAAAAAATCGCATAGAATGAGTGGTCTTATTGAGATCAAGTCGCCATCAGAATGGCAATCGTTGCTGTCCGGCACGACGGTCGTTGTCGCTGATTGTGCGTGCCTCGTCCACTCCACTGAGCGTATTCGCTAACCTGTGATGCTCAGTTTATGCCGACTGGTGCGGCCCTTGCAAGCAGATTGCTCCTATATTTCAACGCCTTGCCAATCAGCATTCGTCGCCAAAGAAAGTTGCATTCGCCAAGGTCAATGTCGACTCTCAACCTGAAGTAGCTCAGCAGAACCGAGTATCCGCCATGCCAACATTCAAGATCTTCCAAAACGGCTCCTGCATCCAGACTATTCAAGGCGCGGATCCCACAGGTCTTTCTCAGGCTGTTGCCAAGGCTGTTCAGCTTGCTGGGGCGGGCAAATCGCCAGAGGCTGTCTTCAAGACGCCTGGGCGGACACTTGGAGGCGAAGCTGGGTCTCGCGGCGCGTCGTCTGGATCAAGCATCCAGTTTGGTAGTCTTCTGAACTTGTTGATTTCATTTGTGGGGCTGTATCTGGTCTCTTTCTTTTCGGTACGTGACTTCAGCACGGACGGGCCGTCATGAGATGAGGTGTTTGCTAACACGCGATTAGTTCGATGGGCAAAAGGCCGCGGAGAACTCACGATTCAACATTCATAATGCTCAGTAGAGACAATCGACAACTACACGCACTTCAACTGCGGCTTCCGGGTCGGCCTTTGGCTTAGGGTCAGGTTCAGGGTCTGGTGCGCGGCCATCGGGAAATGCGGCTCGTCCACAGCAGAGATCTGCGTTCAAGACGTTGGCTGACTTGTAGGGAACGTTCGGGAGACAGCTTTATTCTTTGTTTCATTATTATGTTTGCGAAGCGTTTGGGATGGATTTAGCTTATCTACTAATTAAAGTGCCTTGTCACTCTGGAAGTCTCCGACTCAATCGCAACCGCCGTGGCCTTCAGAAACTTCAACTTATCTTCATTGATTCCTCTTAATGTTAGAAACTGCTCTCCAGTTTCATTCGTCCAATTTTGAACCCCGCAAGCTGACGAGCTCATGGTCCTCTATCCACTGGCCATATAAAGTTATTATGACGACGGTAAGTACTTCTCAGTCAACGGGGAGTGCAAGTATTGGCAAGTATTATTTTCTCATCAAGTCGCCAGGCCGCGTGCGACCAAAATTTAAACATAAAGACCATGTCAATACTGTGGCATAACCATTGTTGCAGGGAATCCGCCACCAATCATCGCCACCAAATTACCAAGTGTCGCGATCACGTGAGGACGTGACAGAAAAAGTTCCCATTAAACTAGACACCTTCGCGACTGCCCCAAACCCAATCAAATTGATACCATGTCGTAAAATGCTGTCATTTAGGGGCATTTCAAATGCCTGCGCAAAGGGTGCTTTGCGCCCAACACATCCCCTCACCAGATATCCTCGAATAGCCCACGCTGGGGTCGGAACCCAGCAACATGTCCTGTTCTATGACAGGACAGCAAATTCGAAGCCGAGCCGGCGCACTATCTCGTCTTCCGCGTTTCTGCGAGAGAATTTAACAACCAAATCCCAGCAGCCTTCTCCAGAGGAGATCGAGAAGGTTGTGCGCGACGCCAAACAGCGGTTTCGAGATACGCTACCAAGTGGCTACCTTAACGAGCAAGAGTATGCACTCTACGAACGATTATACGGGCCCCCGTTGCGAGAGACCGCACCAGAAGATGTTGGCATTCCAACACATGCTGACATGGGCCCAGGGGCTCCTCGGCCGGTCGACGAAGGCACCTTGTTACGACAACTAGAGGGTGGAGAGTTTGAGGAAGTGACATACAAGATCGAGAAATCGGCAGAAGAGTCGGATTCTGAAGCTACTCCCGACATGTCACCAGAACAACTCGGCCATGCAGTTGCCGAGAAAGCTCCTGGCTATGTGGATATGGTGGCAAGAAGTCGCAGAGAGCACGAAGCTCTACAAAGACTAGCACAAGACTTTGAAGCTGCACAGAGAGCGGCAGACCAAGCAGAGGATGAAGCAGCGGCAGTAGAGGACGAGCAGATTGAGGGAGAGGAGGAGCCGCAATGGCCTTCTGAGGAGGTCAAGGAACTCGGAGAGAGAGAACTTGGCGAGACTCGAAGATTTCACCGGTATACGCTCGATGGCAGATTTCATGGCAGTCCAGTCGAGATCTCTTTGCCTCGGGAAGAATTCATTACTCCAATTCGGGAATCCCTCGAGCGAACACATATCAAGCATGTAAAAGAGGCAGCTGAGTCGGCTTTCGGTGGAAGGGGTCTTCCAACATCACCATCCACACCGGAGGGTATGAAGAATGGTAGAATGGGCGGTGTTGGGCTTCCTCCGGACCAGCGACACATGACGGAAATCGAAGCAGATGCATTCTTGGCGGGTTATTTACCTCCCGCATATGCGTCAATTGCATCGATTCTGAAAGAGGTGCGAAAACGAGTTGGGAGCGACTGGATTCAATCAAGATTGAAACAGGGCCGAGATGGAGGTTTAAGCGTATTGGATGCCGGTGCTGGAGGCGCTGGTTTGGTGGCATGGGAGCAAATTGCCAACGCTGAATGGGAGATGCTCAAGGAGAAAGGTGAAGTGAGGGGGCCGCAACCATTGGGGAAGAAGACGGTGGTCGCTGCTTCAGACCGACTGAGATATCGCCTCAAGAATTTCCTACACAACACGACATTCCTTCCCCGGTTACCCGACTATGAGCATTCAGGGGAGATGCAAGGAGAGCACCTCGATGCTGGCTCAAAGCCGCAAGCTCGAAAGAGCTTCGATCTAATCATTGCGTCTCACTTGTTCATCAAAGAAAAGCAAGACCATTACAGACAGGCAATCCTAAATAATCTTTGGAGCTTATTGAACAAGGACGGCGGTGTCCTCATTGTCATTGAAAAGGCTCATCCACGAGGCTTTGAGGCTGTTGCTCACGTTCGAGATACTGTCCTGAACCAATTTCTTTTGCCGCAAGCCGGCGAGCAAAGGACCAACCCTGAGGAATTCAATCCAGCATATCACCGCGAGCTAGAGCAAGGCCATATCATTGCGCCGTGTTCCAACCACGGAGCATGCCCAATGTACAAAGAAGCTGGCAAGAGCAAGGGTCGAAAAGACTATTGCCATTTTAGCCAGCGCTTCGTGCAGCCACAATTTTATGCACAAATGCTGGGTAAACAAGCCAACAACCAGGGCGAGGTGGAGTTCAGCTACGTCGCGTTCTGCAGAGGATTGCCCAAGAGCGGCAACTTGACGGGCAAGGAGGCTACGGAACAGGCATTCAAAGGATACGAACATTCCGAACGGAGCCCCGATATGCAAACATTGCCACGCTTGGTGTTACCGCCGTTGAAACGCAAGGGTCACGTAACGCTGGACTTTTGCACGCCCGAAGGCAAGATTGAGCGTTGGACTGTGCCCAAGAGCCATAGCAAGCTAGCCTACCACGACGCCAGAAAATCACGATGGGGCGACCTCTGGGCGTTAGGCGCAAAGACAAGAGTGCTGCGCAACGTCAGAGCCGGCAACGGTCCTGATGATGGCGGCAAGCGAGCAGGTGCCGCGGGAGGAAAGAAACCACGTAAAGTGGAGATATCCATGGACGAAGGACGATTTTCGACGAACGAGAAGAATGCGCCCCGGGATAGGAGACCAAAGAACAAGGCTGCCAAGCAGCGTGACCTCATGCAAGAGCTGTTCAACGCGGAGGCTAAAGAAGAAGCTGCTTTGGAACGAGAACTAGATGAAGAGGCGGAAGCAGAATTGGAAGAGCTTGAAAAGGAAGACAAACGCCCCCGACGCTGAGATGATGCATAAGGGCTAGCGGCACTGTAACAACATATTTTTGTACAAAATCCGGGAAAATTGGGATATGTATAGATCTGTACCAAAAGCGGCTTGTACTATAGACGTAGCAAGCATGTAACATCCTACGTTGATAAATACCTCAAGAAGCCACCAAAAGGTGTTCCCTTTTTTTTTTTTTTTGATATTGTTCGAGGAACAAATATTCCAAGACACATCCCCAACGTATTAATCACCTGAATCCACAAGTAAAGCCTCAACTAATGCTCGCCGGCCGCCAAGCACAGACAATGGCCTAAAGCCTCAGCACAGCCATACCAGTCCGTAAAATTACCATCCTGCCATGAGGTCTCCTCCGCACGCAACATCTGTATGGGAACGTGGTACAGATACAACATCCTGCATTGGAAGCAGCGAGGCCAATATCCACCCGTGGGGAATTTAATCGAAGCAGCGGATTCGCGTTGATGATCGAATGCCATCTTTTTGTCCTCCATCTCCTTCGCCTTCCGTTGCCTATATGCAGCCAGTGTGTGCTCCGAGTCAATCACTAGTGCCTTTGGCTTTATCTTTAGAGCAAGATTGCGCTGGTTCTCTTGATTTTGTAGCAACCTCGCCTGCCTTCTGTAGTTCATCGCAAGGTCCTGGTTCTTCGTCGCTTCGGCTAGTGCCGCCTGCAGGGAAGCCTGCTGGCTCTCCATACGCCGGTTTCGGGAGACCCTGTACCACTCCTTTAGAGTGCTGAAGCCATTCCAGTTCTCGCCTGACGTGGCGATGATGTGACCCGGTCGGGAGACCTTGCCGCTCTCGTCACCTATGCATACGAAGGTCATGTATGTCGTGCCCTGGATTAGGTTGGGGAACACACGGACTTTGCGGAATACATCTAGGTCTGAAATCATTATCCGGTACTGTTCAAGCGTGGTGTTCCTCGTGGCATTCTTCTTTGCCATAACGCGGAGGAGCATTTCCATGGCTGTCATGGACGAGACGTCCTGTAGGAACGGCAACGTTGGGTCGAGGTTCTTGTAAAGGGTCACGGCGAATCCTTTGCCTCTCCATTTGAGCATAGCCAGTAATAGCGATGTTTTGAGCAGTTGCTCTCCTCTGAACCTTTCGATATTCGGGATTTTATCCCTCATGGCAAGCTCGCCTTCACGCACAGGTCCCCCAACGAGGAAGCAGCACAGCCTGATAAGCTTGATGGTCTCATCGTACTGGCACGTGGGATCCAGCCTCATAACTTCATCCAGCATGGATGAGTAGTTGAAGCAGACGTTTGAAATACAAGACCATGCTGCGACCGGGTCGGGGGTTGTTGTCGTGGACCAAGCGTAGGAGTCTCTACGCAGAGGCTCTCGCGGGGGGTCATAGGCAGATCGCACGAACGAATCAGGAAGAGCCTTGGTTTCTCTTTAGAGCTTGAATTCAAGGGTCTCATGGATGAATCAGTGCTATGACTTACCACAGACATTTCGACAAATCGACGACGAGGTAAAGGAGATGATACTGAAAACTTCTTGATTGTACACTTGCCTGGGCCAGCTTTGCGTGGAGCAGTCGCGAGGGATATTATGGCGACGAGTTGGCGCGAGTAAGAATACCTTCTACGAAAGACATTTGCCCATTGTGATCAAGACGATTTTGTTTCTTCATCCAGTGAAAGATAGTGCACCTAACCACATGATCGATGCATAGGATAGCATTATTTGTCGACATGCTTTGGACCCTTATGCAAGCCCTTCAGCCGTGGCTCAATACATTGGAGACGCAAACTCCAGCTGAGTGCATGGTTCATGGAGCGAGCGAGCAACGACCTGCTGTTTTGTCACGATAATTCGAGGAGGTTGAGGGGTCTAGAACCAGCTGGCCCTATTCAGCTGCACCCGAGCTGAGCTATCTGACGCCACGCGAACCACGAGCCACAGGGCGACAGTGACGATACTTCTTGTAGCAAACGGTGACCTCAAGCGAAGAATGAAATGAGTGGTATTTACACGAAAACGGTTCGCTCCGTGCCGGTTGCGGCTGGAGATGGAACGTCAGCCGCAGGAAACGAGGATTCGTGAGGGGGCCTAATCAATGTTTAAGGTCGGCCATATCACAATTTCGGGAAGATTCAGCTCAATTCCCCTCGGTATCCTCAGGAATTCGAAATTGTCAAGTTATTCTAAACCATCATTGTGTAGTCCCACGGGCGTAAACCTGCTCACCACTCGAACTTGAACTCACGTCACCGCTGTGATTTCCATTGCGGATCAATCCAAATCTCACCAGAGCGTGTCATCAAACTACAAAATGCCGGTAGATTTTGAAGCATTAGAAAAGCAGCTGCCCAAGCCAGCAAGTGAGCTTGCTCTCAACGCAATATCAATGTGCATCGCGATGCTAACTGTATCCCAGGCACAGCTGATCTTGCAAAATGCATCAACGCACTATCCCCCTCAGACGCAGTAGACTTTTTGAGTTGGCGCACGAAATACTACCAGCGCAGCAAGATCACCAAGCTTGAACCAACGCAGGTGGTCAAGACGCTCCAAGCACTGGACTTCCGGCAGGAAGCCAAGGCCCTAGACGTGGCCATGGATCGGCAATCCAATCCGAGCGTTCTCATTCCGCTCGCCAAATCCGATACACTAGAGCTTGCCGTTCTATGGGGTGATTCCCTGATGCAAAAGTCTCCTCTTCGGGCACCAGGCAGTCGTACATTTCAGGAGTTGCACACTTGTATATTCGAGTTCGTCGGCCTGACGCTCCCTGCCAAGCCCAGATCGAGTGTTACTCTGCCGAATACGTCTTTGAAGTAGGACAGCTGCGGGTGAAGGACTCATTGGGCATTTCTCCAACCAAGTACGTCAGGACGAATTACAACGTTTTCATGGACATCAGCGGAACGAAAGCGTTATGGGCGATATTCGACTACAACCCGGTCAATAAACTCGGGGATCCGGACGTGATCAATCTGACTGAGGAGAATCCGATTTGTCCATCCGTGACAGTCCCATTCGATGTGGCTTTGCTGGCGCCATCGCTGCAGTCGTGGGCGGACGGGGTCCAATATGCTGCGCTGCAGGCGTCTGTTGAGAAGACGGCGGGAGTGTACAAGGCTTCTGTGTGTTCGTGCTTGAGTGTAGACGTGGCAAAGGTTTTGGCGTCGCAGAAATGATATCGAACGCGGATTTGCTTTAGCGGACTGAGGATATGTGTGAGAAAGAGACGGCGAGTAGCTACACAACAGCTTAATGCGATGTAGCAATTTTGCATTGTAGATACGGCTGCATCGTATCTGGAATAATATTCAGTTCACAGCACCTCACAGTAAAGCACAGATACCCAGTGAACGTGCAACGCTGTGCGTGTTTCAGGTACAGAGTTATGGCTGTATAGAATAGAATCCGTTGTTGAGATTAGAGCAATACTTTTCTCATATGCAGCGTATTTGACGAGTTTTCTAAGGATCCACCAAAGGCCATGATTCTGTGCCATGTTGCGTCAGGGAGCACAATGTACCAACTCTCCATGGAAGGGATTGTGCTTTGTCCGTTAAATTGGGTAGATCGAAGCCGCACTCTGTAGATATCGATGCAATGATATGCATATACTTGGAAATTTTCAGTCAGTCACACACGGTCCTTGACAAACGAAAGCGGCAACTACTCCAGAGCGCAAACACAGAAAGCGAGTTATAGCGTTGTCTGGGAAACGACCTCATAAGGTCATTAGCCTCATTTACTTCTAGCTAAAGACTCCTTCTGTCGCTGTAGTATCGCTTCATAGAACTGCTCATCGTCATCTTCATAACAATGGTACTTGACACGTTTGCTGAGCGGCATCTGAGCGCCTAGACCGAATTCAGCCAGTGGTTTGTGCTTTGAGTCTTCAACTTCTTCGTGTGAGCTAGTCGCATCGCCAACCCAGCCGGGAACGTCGTCGAGGGTCTGAACGCGATCTACGTTGTAGCTGACTCTAAGCGGGAAACAGTCAAGCCTGGCGGCTCCAATACGAAGCATGGCAAATGAGTCGAGACGGGTGGTCCATCGCGGTGTCCAGGCGCTGAAGAGGGACATTGCGACGAGGCAGACCAGAAAGACACCAAGCAGAGACGATATGACAATCGCGCATGCAGAAGACACGGTTGGAACTAGGATGCCAGGCCCGGAGAGTTTTTGGACGTCTAGATTGGCATGATGAGCACCAGCCATCCAAACATCGAGAGCTATGAATGCTGCAGCATCGAACGCAATCTTTATTCCGCCATAGGCTGGATCATTGGTGAAGAAATGGGAAAGATATGACGCCCGTGCAGCGGTTTTGCCGCCAGACCAGGCCGTAGCATTCAAACATGGGCTTTCATCGTGCACAGGATCGAATATTCCCATCAGAGGCAGCATTTGCACACAAGAATTGGAACTCGACTCAGGGACAGTGGCATTATCCAGTTTGTCGTCAAAAACAGAATCATTGCCGAAGAGCGCTCGCGCAAGGGTAGCTAGAGGGCCTCTTTGGGTCTCAGCCAGATTCTGGGCATTTCCACCTCTGCGCGAGCTTGCCAGATGGATAGACCCCCATTGCCAATAGCAGCTCGCAGTGGCATTGCACTCGTTTGCCGGTTCTCCCGGAATCAGCGGACCAGCCTTTCTGTTATTCATGTAGTTTGGCAACTCGAAGTAGCCCGCTGTGGTCTTCAATGTGACTTTGCCAGCATACACTCGTCTACTCGAGCATGCGATCGGCATCGGGCCCCGAAAACGTTGCTTTGAGATACAGTTCTTCAGTGAAGTCTTGCCGCGTACGCTGAGATCGCCATGGTTTGCGATTATCTGGCATACAAATAGTTGCGTTGTAGCCCAGCCAATGGTCCTCAGCCACATAGTTGATGAAGAATGAGTCTGTATTAGCCCTACACTCTTGCGGCAACGAGTCCGGGGGAATGATGTCGTAGGTACTTGTGGAATTCAGACGCGGAGCGAACTGCTTCACGGCACCGGTATGAAAGCTGGAGTGTGGCTGCGCCCAAAATGGGTCATCGAGGTAGGCGAGCTCGTAACAGCGTGTTACGTATAGTTTCGTCGACACTGTTGCACTTGCGTTCCTCGCACCCGTCATTTTTTGACCAAAGCCTAAACTGCGGATCCTTTCGTTGCGTCGATGCCAGCCTGTTTCTCGTGAGAGAAATTAAGTAGTCATTGGTCATCTTCATTGTATCAACCGCCTCTATCATATCGACTAATATCATTGAGTCCGCAACAGCCGGCGCTTGAACTGTTTTATAGGACACCAGAATGGCCTGAAGGGGAGCCATAACAGCACCTTGAATACCGTCAGCCTTGAGCAACGAAGACCCTCGTATGAGTCGTATATCAACGGCAAGGCCAGACACTATCCTTACCTAGAACAGTTAACGTGGCAGCTAAATAGAAGAAAGGAGAACCACGGCGCGTCCAGTCCCAGCTGAATAAGAGCTTCAAGACGACCAGTGGTTCCGTCCAGGATTTGTCGGCCAAAATTACGGTCTGTCGCAACGTTGGAGATCGCTCATTCTGGCCGGCTGCTTGAAGGTAGACAACAGCAGCCTGAGCGCAAACGGCCGAAGTCAGTGGGATGGTTAGGATCGAGACGATGGACTGTAGCACTCTCGCTGCTTTGACGTATTGCTCACTGCTAGTAAAGGTATAAGGGTCGTTGGCCACTGTGCTAGCTGGCCTCTGGCTGTGGTCCTCGTACCATTGACGATCGAAGACGTAGCTGTGGCCACCGATAGGTCTGCGTGCTGCGATAAATGTTATGGTCCATGCTGTGACGGCGAGAGCAACATAGCCGAAGGCCAGGAACACTATTCCTTTGGAGCGGTGGAGATGTGTTGCCGGCAGCATCTGACATTCCTGTGTAGTCTCATCGTGGATTTCTGTCTCCTCGAGTAGTCTGTCACTGACTCGTGGGGGCCGGGGAGGAAGGGCAGGAGGGCTTTCAGCATCGCATGAGGTTGCGTCTATAGCCATGATTCCTGAACGTTACCCCTCTGCCATCCTGTTCCCCAGCATGAACTACTCTTGAGGTCTAATAAATGGGGGTTGCGTGGTTGGTGTCTCGGTGTTTTCCACTTCTGGATAGGAGCCGGGCAAAGCCTTCATCACTCTTCATCTGCATATCTCATTGGCAGACCCACAATGGACCGTGACGCTTACTTGCACTCTTACATACGTTACCGCCCTATGCTCATCGCTTGTCGCGTGGCACTGAAGACGTCTAATTCATGGCGGCAAGCTGTGTTGTGGCCCGTGGCAGCTACGCTAGGGCGGAATCTCTGAGTGTGCAATTCGGCAGTGGATTTGACCGCGATGAGTCTTGGGTGAGCAATTGTTTGTGTCCAGCGCGAAATGTAACAATGGGAAGAAAAGAGCACGCCGCAGAAGAAAATTGACGCGCGCGCGCGCAGGATCCAGCAGTATCAACTCCTCCACGCTGCCACGACGAAGTGATGGACAGCACTTGTTTCCAGAGGCAGGGTCAAGTAGTGCGACTTCAGCGGAAGCAAAACCTTCCAGCAATAACTTTTGAGTTATGTACTCAATTGGTACGAGGGGTCAGTGGTCCATCGATCGAGCCTGTAACATCTCCGTAAAGAATCGAGACTACATTTCCGTAACTCGCAGTAAATCGTCGTCCAGTCATGCAAGGAACAATCTCCAGTGTCGTTGGGTCCCATTAGAGGGGAAGAGACCTTTTTCTTTTTTTTGTTTTCATTGTTGCTGTTACGTGAACATGGAGAGTTGCTTCCGATAAATATGGCTGAGGGATGTTTGGGGTGTGACGACAGGCAGCCTGACAGGTTGGCGAAACTCACTTCGAACTGGCGAGCGTACTGTAGCGCTCGTCATTCCGGAAAGATACGATCAGACACAACCACCCGCGGAGTTGCATTTATACAACCAAGCTGCTTAGACCCGATAACGCAGATAAGATAACCAGCCACCACGCGACGACCCGACCGATAAGACATGTCCCCTCCATAATCGTGGCGGGGTATTATTATACTATGTACACAAAAAACCACCCATCGAATTGTCCCTCAGAAAAAAGTCGCATCAACCTGACAATCCACCCAGCGTAATTAGTCCGATAGCGGCCCCATTCTTTCCCAAAAACGCAGGGTGCCACCAGATGGCGTCAACTTTGGCGCGGATTTGGCAACGATGGAAAAATTGGGGTTCTGCGGGAGTCGGGTGATGGAGTGAGGGACTGCTGATAATACAGATTACGGATTGGGGGATGCGATTGTGCAGCATGGGGAAGTTGGCGTGATGGCGTGCTCGGGTCGTCGGGCGTGACAGCTCTTTCTTTGCAGACAGCTGATAATATTCTGCGATTTACACTTTTTCATTTCTTGACTGTTTCTATTCTATTCTACATTTGTTGCTATATACTGTACCAGACCATAATTACATTCATTTGTATATACTCTATCACAGCAACCACAAACCAAGGCCATCGCGCCTCAACACCATCATCAACACCCTTAAAATGCCAAACACCCTCCTCGCCGGCATCAACGCCCACCAAAACACACACCTCATCATCGGCACCAACCCGCTCGCCTCAGCCCGCTGCACGCAGTCCCTCGCCGCGGGCGCCAACCCCATCCTCATCGCGCCGCACACATCAACACTGCACTATAACCTGCAGGCCCAAATCACAGAAGGTCTCGTCTCGTGGAAGCAAAAGGCCTTCGAAGACTCAGACCTCTTCACCCTCGGCCGACCAGAAGTAGACCACATCGTCGACGCCGTCTTCGTCACCTCCGGCCCGCGCGATGCCCTATCGACTCACATTTCACAGCTGTGCAAGAGGAACAGGATTCCCGTCAACGTAATCGATGCGCCGCAACTGTGTACATTTTCACTCTTATCCACACACACCGACGGTCCTCTACAAATCGGCGTCACGACAAACGGACGGGGGTGCAAGCTTGCGTCGAGGATTCGCCGGGAGATTGCTTCGTCGCTACCGAACGGGTTGGGAGCCGCGTGCGAACAGCTGGGACAGGTGCGCAGGCGCATCCAGGAGGATGATTGTATTGCGCTGGGAGATCTAGATGACTCGGTGGACCAGGGGAGCATGTTCAACAAGCTCGTCAAGGAAGAGGACGTGCGTAATCGCCGGATGAGATGGCTCAGCCAGATGTGCGAGTACTGGCCGCTTAAGCGCCTTTCCAACATCACAGACCAGGACGTTGAGAAGCTCCTCTCTGCGTATCCCGGTCCGAACCTGGGAACGGGCTCTTCTTCCACATCACCGACCTCGGGGGGAAGGTCAATCTCCACGCCTGGGCAGAATCATCCTCGCGGGCTCCGGGCCGGGTCACCCAGATCTACTCACCACTGCTACCCTTAAGGCAATCCAGACGGCCGACCTCATTCTCGCCGATAAGCTCGTCCCATCCGGCGTTCTCGACCTTATCCCTCGTCGAACACCCGTCCAAATCGCCCGCAAGTTCCCCGGCAATGCAGATAAAGCACAAGAGGAGCTCCTCGAGGCAGCCCTCGACGGGGTCCAATCCGGCAAGACAGTCCTCCGACTAAAGCAAGGCGATCCATACATCTACGGCCGCGGCGGCGAAGAAGTCACCTTCTTCAAGCAGCGCGGCATGGGATCACGCGTAGCCGTCCTCCCCGGCGTCACCAGCGCCCTCAGCGCAAGCCTCTTCGCAGGAATACCCGCCACCCAGCGCGATGTAGCAGACCAGGTCCTCATCTGCACCGGCACGAGCAAGAAGGGCAAACCGCCCAGCCCACCATCCTACGTGCCCAGCCAAACAGTCGTGTTTCTCATGGCATTGCACCGCATGAACGGCCTCGTGGCAGAGTTGACGACGCATCTTTCCCTTCCCCCACCATCCGAAGACGCTTCAACACCCGTCACAGAAGCACAAGTCGAAACCGACAAACTACGCGTCCTCTTTCCCCCCAAGACCCCCTGCGCTGTCATCGAACGAGCCAGTTGCCCCGACCAACGCGTCATCCGCACCACGCTGCAACACGTCGCTGAAGCCATCGAGGCAGAGGGCAGCAGACCACCGGGTCTCGTCGTCGTCGGCCGCGCATGCGAGGTTCTCTTTGACAAGGAGCCGGGCCGCGCGTGGGTTGTCGAAGAAGGCTTCAGGGGTTTGGACGTGGATGCGGAACAGGACGGCTGGACGGCCGGATTGAAGGCCGCACTGGTCGCACATGAAACTTGAGGTGTGCACGGGGAGAAGGAAACATGCATTTTGCTTCAGACAAAAGTGCTGTGGGGTGTTTGAGGGACCTCTTCTTTTGTTGCCCGTCAGTAATCAGAAGTTGCTGTTGGGGAAAGGGGTGCTTCTTCGGCTATATCACGTGTGGGGTGTTGAGACTTTTTTTGGGGGGGGTCTGTCTTTATTTATACTCGGGCAACGTTTCATGCTGCATAAGCAGCAAATGTTTGAGTGGGGGAGCACGATCTACGGATGAACAGGGCCATCAAACGCGAGGTTTTATTCGGAGTTTTTGGCATATTTTTGCTTGTTTGTTTCATCACCAGGGATCCCCAGGTAGATCAGACACAATCTCCGTTTCCGACTTGCATGGCGTGGAGTTTAGACAGCATATATCAGGTATCATTCAAGATTCCACTAGGGCAACATGACAAACCCTTCAACACATCCACACGCTACAATTCAGTGTAATGGAAACGATCTCTTTCATTGGCGCAAAAGTCTACCTCTTTGCAATCCGCCAAGTTTCTATGCCCCCAACTGGCCCAAATGCTACTGTAATGCTATGCTATGCTGTCGCCAGAAACAATATACAAGTCTATGCGATATCACTGCACAAATCTCTCCATATTGCTCCACGCTTGATATGGCAGAGGTTCCAAAGATGCTCAATCCCGTTTGTTCAGTGACTCGAAAAAAAAAATATGTACCGTTGAAATGTGAGAATAAATTTGCCCAAGCTAGGCCACACTTCTACCAAGTAAAGCCCTCCTCGATGAAGTCGACAACTGTGTCCCCTTGCACGGCGCGCACGGCGCCACGTACATCGTCTGCCAGACCACCAGGCCCACAGACACTGACCACCATGGCACCAGTCTGTTCTTGTAACTCCTTCATAAGCAAAAGAGGAATGTTGGGACGACCAGGGAACATCTTGACCGTGGAGCTAGAACTGACAATGTCGCGGGGGTTAAGTGGCCGTGTGACAAACACCTGAATGCGAAGAATGTCTTTGCGGTTCGGGATTCTGAGGATTGTGTCCATAAAAGGTCGTATCCATTCCAGGGATTCGTACGATCGGATTATCCAGACGAGTGTGACGCGTCGAGTGGCAACCGTGCCGGCGTTGTATCCCTCCAGATGGTGCCTCAAGTAGGATATTTGGTGTGTGATGCCTGTTGAGCCCGCGAAAAGTACGAGGTGTCCGTATGAATCGAGATTGTGGTGACCGGCGTAGGGACCCTCCATTGCTGCTCTGAGGCGAATGTCTCTGGGCGACATGCTAGCTTGTTTAAACAGTTTTCTGGTGAGACCTGTCTGCGCTCCGATGATGAAAGACACCGCCGTGGTGGCTTGCTTCTTGTCAACGCCACCATATAAAGGCTCCTTCTCAGATAGGGGAAGAGAGTGGTCAGTGGCGTGCTCGATCCAGGCGATGGAGAAAGGGTGGCTCTCCCAGGCAGTGATACCTGAGAATCGCAGATAGGCATGTGTGCCAGGGCGGATATCCATATACCTTGGGAGGTTGAGCGTGACTCGAGTGACCTCGCCTGGCATGGCTTCACAGAAAGCGTCGGTGAAACCCTTCTTGGACCAGTTCGCGTAGGCAAGTCGAAACAGTCGAGCAAAGCGGTCGGCGAACCACAAAGCCATGATGCCCATGATCCAGGGCAGCTGTGGAAGGCCACCAGGCATGTGGGAGCTTGCACAATGCACCCATGTACAGACGAAGCTGACCAGAGCGAGTAGGATATGGACGTTGAGGAACGTCTCATAAAAGGCGTGACGAAGCGGCGATACTGACCCGATGAACAGAACGACCATGGCACAAGTGCCAATGAAGCCAGATCCAATGAAGGGGCTGGCTGTCAAAGACTTGGCGACACCATCCCAGCCCTTGTTGGCGACACTGGGTATGAGCCAGGCAATGGTATGCACGATCACTTCAGCCACCACGATTCTGCCCATCCAGCGATGCAAGAGGTTGTACGTGTCGAAGCTGATCTTGAGGAGCGAAATCAAGGGGTTGTTGCGGCCTGCAAAGATGATCAGTGGCACCATGTTGACGAGCGCCAGGGTTCCCGAACGGCCACGGATCTCAGCACACAGAGCGAACTTATTCTTAACAGACCAGTTGAGAACAAACATGTAGGCGACGTTGCTTCCGAGATAGCCGAGGATCATGATCATGTGTAGTCGAGATGGTAGTGTGCCGACGTTTACGGCAGACGAGAGCTTGAATTCGCGGTTGTGTCGTTTATTCCAAAGAGGAGCATAGATGACATGCTTTTTCATCCCGGGCATCCAACTCCATTGCGAAATTTTCCAATATCCTTGTTTCTCTCTGGGGACGGACATTGCCGACACTTGTCGAAGCTTTGCCCAGAGAATTTCCATGATTCTGATGACTAGCACCGCCAGACCGGCAATGCCTAAGGTCCACCAGAGGACATCACGGAAGAGAAGGTTCATAGGCTGATTTACACCATTTAACGCCGTGGTATATGGTTCAATAGTTGAACTGGGCTGTACCTCTAGAGATCCATTGGATGCTCTTTGTTCTATGGTCCTTGTAGGATCCATTGTGTCTGATATTCTTCAAGCTGGCGATCCAGCACCAGCGAAAACGATCGAGATGGAGGGAGGGAGGGAGGCGATGAAAATGAGATAAGGAAATGGGCACAAAGATTGTAGTGTGAATAGACAGTCTAGAAGAGACGTGAAGAAGAGAAAGTCAACCCGCTCGCGTGGTTGTATTGTGTCCGTCTTTTCCCTGATCGAGTTGCAGCTCAAGAACCAGTCTCGCAAGCTGTGAAAGCGATTCAATCACCACAACACAGACTGGGAGAGGGCAAGACAGGTGAGCAGAGGCAGACGCAACGTTCTTATCACACAGACACGTCCGATCGCATCATGTGTGCATGAAGGAAGGAACGGGTCTGCGCACAGGGGATCGTTGCAAACCTCGCAACAACAGCGAGGGACAGTGGTTTCGTGGGTCAGGTTTTGCCTGTCCAGCGTTTAACCAGCGAGCAGGGAAATCAGAGGTTCGGGGAAAAGAGCGAATGGATCCAGCCGGTGAGCAATTAATCAATTGCGTTATTGCTCCGTGACTGACAAGGCCTCGTCGACGAGGGCCTACGCAATGCAATGCGGGAAAACGGGAATATGGAGGGAAGAAGGGCAAAACTTGGGACGAAAGAGGGATGAAACAATGATACAGTGGGATTTGGGGGGCCCAGGACAGACGCTCCGCGCTGAGGGTTGATGGTGGACAAGCCTGGCGGAGTTGGCGTGGTTGTGTGGACTCAATGTTCCTCCTTCCTTGTTTTGGTGCAGGGAATGGCGAAACGGTAGCGTGTGTAGATCCAAATGGCCAAGCACTGGCGGGTAAATGCGATGTGACGGGATGCAGCAGCGGGCGACAACGAGCTGCGTGAGAATTAAATATAATATGAAAAGCGGCTGCAGCAACAAGTGTTTCTAGTTTTTGGGTTTTCGATTCTGTTTCGATGATGCAAGAGCGTCAAGCAGCACCGGGCGATTGACTGGACGAGAGCTGACGGGTGCGGGCGAGTGCCAAGGCTGCAAATGTAAATGATGCAAACTGCAAGTTGGGAAAAAGAGCGAAGTGCCTATAGATAGACTGTCTACTCCTGAGACTGGTATTGACTGCCCAGCTGGTCGTTTTCCTTTTGGGAAGGGAGTCGTAGCGGTGACGACAATGCGTGATTCAGCGAGGGTCGAACTTGCACACCACGGCACCGAGTTGCAGCGGGTTGATTGTATTGTCTGTTTGCAGATGATCAGGTCACGACGGCCTGAGATACACGGGTCCTTTGTTCACACCGAGCACGCTGTCCAGCCGCGTAGAGAAATGCGAAAAAGAATGGCTGATGGATGGAGTGGATGCGATGCTGGTTGCTGGTGCTGAGGAATGCAAATCGCGGGAAACACGAAACGGATGGCTGGCGAGGCAAACAAGGTCCGGCGGGCAACACAAGGCGCAGCAGCAAGAAACGCTGGAGAAGGGGGAAAAAAGCACAAATGGGAAATGCCCAACCCAAAAAGCTCGAAACCCGAGAAACGAATCAAGAGGCGAAGGAAGAAGCGGCCGTGACGACTCAAATATGAAGAGAAAAGAGGCCAGGCCAGGTGAGATGAGGCACCTCGAAGCGAGAGCAGTTGGCGCAGTGCATCCTACTTTGAACACGCTTCTGCATCTCTGATCTGATCTGTTCTGCACTGCACTGCAAGCGACATTCAGGATAAGACGACAATGAATGTCCTCGCAGGAGTACAGGAATACAGGCCCTGTCCTGTGCCACTCCGAGGCTTCTCTTGGCGCTGCCCGTACAATCTGGGTCTGGGTGGATGCCAATGATGGCGGCGAACAGGGGTGGAAGTTGGGATGGACGGCACCCCGGCTCGCCGGCGCGACAAAACAATGGGGATCTTCGCGTTCGTCCAAGAGTTCGGCCAGGAAACATTGATGATGAACAGCACCGCTCGACCAGGCGAGCCGCCTCATTGGGTGCAGCCCGGATTCATGGCTCGCCGGCACGGCCACTGGCTGGCACTGTCTCTGGCCGGTGCGAGCAAAATGCAGGGAATCCCAATCTCTGCGCAGATTGGATCCTGTCGTGCCAGTCTTCAAGGGGCATTGACCAAATTGGATTGACGACAGAACAGCCAGCAGATTTCGCCCCTTCTTGGCGTGTTGAGGCCGGCGTTGTCTAGCTTTACGGCGAGGCCAATCCCAATACAAGCAGTACGGCACCGAGTTGGCTCCCCCCTGTCAGCCAGGTCTGGTTGTTCACGGGTTTCCTTCCTTTCTTTGTCTCTTCTGTTCTTGGCTCCAATCTCCAATCATGCCTCGACTGCCCGGCGTTTGTCCTCGCTGCCTGCCAGATGGTTGGCTGTCATGCCACCTGGCTGCGGCTGCCCCTGCAGCGCCGTGGTCCCGACAGGCTCAAGAAGCTTAACGACAGGTGCAATTCGCTGCAGCCACAATTTCACATCGCGCCACTGCCCTCCCAAGGGCGGCTCCTGGGTGGGCGCCAGCTGCTCCCACTCGTCGTCGTGTCTCCTGAAACTGACCCTTGCTGCCTTGTCCTGCCCTCTTCCCCGCCCTGGTTCGCTGGGCTCAGGGGCAGCCAGCGCTTGCGGATCGCCCATCTGTCAAGTCCAGCGTCTTCTCTCCGCGCTAACTGGCGGGTGGCTTCTCGAGAGTGGGGCCCTCCAATGCAGGGGTCCCGCCCTCGCCCCTCCACCACAGCAACCTCTGTTCAACAATGGAAGGTCAACTGCCCTTTGCCCTTGGTTCATTGGCTCTCTTTCACCTCGACTGTTCTGGTGCGCTTCAAAGCTTCCTCTTCACCAGCCTCATGCTGGCTTGGGATTCATCATCGTCGAACACACCATGACGAATTTGCAAAAAGTCACGTCACGTCACTTCAGCCCTGTTCCCACCTTGCACCTTACACTCGGTACCAGCCGCATCTTTGACAGCTGATCTGCACTGAGCAGCCAGCTATTATCATCATCCCACTCATGCCACCGAAAGCCATGCGAATGACTCTTTTGCACACCCACTCGAAATACATCGTCGTGCCGGATTAGCGGAGACGCAACTTTTGGCATTGCCGTAATCCCGAACCGGACATCGCTTGGCCTATCACATGGCGCTGACTATACCATTCTCCGATTCATGTTTGACAGATCTCTGTCATTCACCACCCTCGCGAACGACCACCAACAAGCGACGTGCATGATCCTGGCCTTTCAAATAAATGCTCACTGCGTCGAGAACATGATGGAACAAACTTCACCAGATTGTAAAACAAAGCAGCATGGCTCGTGAGATGTGGTCCATGCTCCTGTCATTCTAACACGTTTGCTTGGCAATAATACAAGTCACACAATATAGGCTTGCTTGCATAGAGCCTTCCAGGATGATTACTATGTCGGCTCCATCCGACACATGGGCAGCCAATATCGAGCCATCATGTGATTTGACGTGACCACCAACCAAAAATCCACTGCTTTGCGATCCCTTGTTGGAGATGGATGGTTACCTTATCTTCGGAAAAAGCCTTTCTTCTCGCCTGGTACCCGTCCCCACGATAGGCCGCTAGTCTGTGTCAGGATAAATGAGATTCTACGATTGTAGAAGGCTTGTGGCTGAACGCTTGATACTAGGGAGTGTTTACCCATTGGCTCCACAATCCTTATACCCTATCTTGAGTACTCCGTACATGCGTACCTAGGTAGGTAGGTGCATCACCAAAGCTTGGTCACGTAATGAGCGAATATACCGAAACGTTGCAAACTATCTCCCGTCCCGTATGGGCTCGGCCGGGCGGCCTGCACGCCATGATTGAAACCATGCAGGAGTCGGGATTCCATAGCTGGGGCTTCGTCATCTACCGCGGAACGTACAGCGACGACACTGCGTGGGAGAGATACATGACAGTGCTGAGGCACCGGGTCCAGAAGTCGCTTAAAGCAGCCGGCGAAGAAGACCTTTTGACGCAATACCTCCGGCTTACCATCATCGAGGACCATGCTCTCGAGGGAGCAACCAAATCCGAGATTCGGACGCGATTCCAGCAGTGGGTTGCAGAAGGCTGTACAGAACGAGATGGTCCGGGCTACGAGCACGTCGCGGCTCAAGGATTTCGCATTCCCCTTTTCTCATATTGCCTATACGTTGACCAGCGATGCCTGGACACACTGCCAGCCTGGGAGGCGTGGCGGGACGCTGGCCACGACGACGCGGACCCAAGGGATTACAGCATTCCTCTTGAGCCTCTCGTAGCCTGCATGCTGGTCGATAAGGACTGTGCGGTTGCTGGCAAGGGCGAAACTGGATATCCTGATGTGGAGGGGTGCGTGTGATACTACACAGGGTGGATGTTCATGTGCGTACATGCCATCCCGAGTCGGTATAATACGCTCAGCAGCGATGGTGTGGCTGCGCGCAATGATTTGGAGTTTTGGTATTGCCGGCCACCGCTATGTGCACCGGGTCACAGTCACGGAGAGACAGTACCTCCATGATTCAAATGCTTTATGAAATACTTGCAGTCTGAATGCGCATATATAGATATATGGTAAAAATCTTTTACACAGTAGGCATATCAACGCCAAGACTTTAAATATTAGTCGACGGTCTAATAGCGAGCATCTTTTTTGAATAGTACGTCTAAGTCTGCATTTACTCTAGTCGCAATAGGTGTGCTGGCTAAGATGGAGGAAATAACACTATAGTTAAAAAGCGTCGCTGCTTAGACACAGGTTAGTTCACAAGACGTGGCACAGATTCACATCTCTGGTCATGCGAGGTTCTGGGAAACACGACGCAAAAATTATCTGACGTTGGAGGCATGCAACAACCAATGCCTTGCGTGGGGAACATGTACCCTTGTATGATCCCATGCCCCTTTGGTGCAAATTGTTGGCTGTGAGGTTGCGATGCGACGGAGGACAGTATTATAGAATTTGGCACCTGAAGATGCAACAGCCAAGATGGCTTGTCAACCCTCGCTTACATGCAAGTTTATCTGTCACTTGGCGTAGAAAACAAGCTGCGCAATTTTTGTGCCACTGCCTTGATTCTTGGTTGAATCACTGGAATCCAGCTTTGTGTGTGTGTGTGTGTGTGTGTGTTCCATTGTCCGCGGCAAACATTCCACGTTGTTTCAGAACGCAACAATGATCATGACAATCAACACCCCAAATTAATAGAGCACAATGTCCGTCTTTGTCGGCTGAGCCACACCAGCCCGCCATCTATCACCAGCCACCGTGAGGCTTGCAAGTGACGCTCAGCGGCTCTCTTCTCCATGCACGCCTCAGACACCAAAAGCTGCTGCCCGCGGCTCTGGTGACGCACCCGAATTGCAGCCGGAAATTTCCAGATGCGCCGAAGCAGCATCACGAGCTGCTGAACAATTGTCGCACCGCCCATTGAGCTCGACAACATGGGTGCCAACTCCTCCAAGCAAGATGCCAACGGGCAGTACCAGTGGAAGGCGTAAGTGCATGGTTCTATCAACATCAATTGCTGTTCCCGTCCGCGAGGGATTCCCTACGAAGCTCGGCAACTGACAACCATAGTTTAAACAGCTCAGGTCCTCCCAGCGTGTCTCTTGAAATCGTCGATTCATTACGATCAAGCCCTGAGGTACAACCAATCCCCGATAATCATTTCTACCATCACTTTGCGGTGAATGATCTTACGTCTACAAACGAACAAACACCAACAAACTCTCATCCCAAACTCGCTCTGCTAACCACAGCCGCCACACAGACTGATGCCTCCCGCGCCAAACTGATCGAGCAACACATCCAAGCCCGCGTGGCCGAAGAGCTTAAGAAGCTGCAAAAGAAAGAGTCGGAAGCCCTCAACGTCGCCCACGAGAAGATCGCCGCCGCCGAAGGCACCGACGATAAGGGAACCACCAGCTTCTCGCTCGGCAAGGAGGTCGACGAGCTGCGCCGCAAGCTCGAGGAGAGGAAGAACATCCGCGAATTGTCAGAGAGCGTGGACAAGGCGCGCAGCAAGGTGATTCAGTGCTTGCGAGAGAACGACAGGCGGCCGCTAGACTGCTGGCAGGAGGTGGAAACTTTCAAGGCCGAGGTGAAGAAGTTGGAGAAGACTTGGGTCGACAAGGTTACCTCGTGATGGGCATGCAACATGGCGATGGACTAAATCTGGAAACAAAAAGTCATTTGACTTCGAGTTGAGATAGAACGCGAGCGATGACGAGGATTGAGCACTTGGATTCGCCTGCGTTTCTGGCAATTTGACTTGGCAGGGTGACACGATGGGTGCAAGATGATTGTTTAGTGTATATTAATGCATTGGTGCATTGGAGACTCGAGCGGTATAGAAAAACAATAATGTACAAATGAACCGAGTTTAGCTCTGTTGCGCGTGTCACGTAACTTGGTTTCACATGCTGCAATATGTTAATGACGCTGCTCCGGCCGTGAAAGCTTGGCTTCATTGCGAATCAGAGAAATGACGGCGATCAGGAGAATAGAGAACAACCAAGATTCAGTTTATTACTCTCTGCCCACCGCGAGATATAGTAATCACTAAAACACTCCGAAGTAACAAACAAGGCTGTTTGAACTCAGTTTCATGCCACCTCTATTCGATGTTACAATGCCAATCAACCAACGCCAAACCACAAAACTTTTCCCAACCTCGCTATGCCAAAACAAAACACATCCTCAAACTTCCCTACGACGGAATCCCAAAATCGTCCCCTTATACCTCCTCCTCACCCTTCCCATTCTCCGCACTCTCCCGCAAAGCCTCCCTCTTCCTCAAACCCTCCATCCTCATCCTCTGCCTCCTCGTTGCCACATCCTCCCACTGCTTCCCCTCCGAATTCAGCCTCTCCTTCGGCCGCAGCACCATATCCCTAAAAGCCTCCCGAAATCTCGCGATCCGCTTCGCATTCTCTGCGAATCGCTCGTTTCCAACCTCCATCAGCAGTCGGAGATAGGACTCCTGTACAAGCGAGTATCGAGTCCCATCGGCCTCGTAGCCGATGAGTGACTCGAAGCTCAATCCCATGGATCGAACGGCGACGATAGGCGTGGTAGATTCTCCCTGGGGCGTGATGTTCAGCGCTCCGGACTCGCGGAAGCCTGCTTGGAGGGCGGAGCGGAGGAGGATTTATGCGTGGGCTGGTGAAGTGGTGAGGATGTGAAGGATCTGGATGGCCATCATTAGCTTTCATCTCATCTATCGCTCTTATTGCAAATGTGATGAGTGTGGGAGATACGGGATACGCACCATGGGCTCAAACTTGAAATGAATCAACCTCCTCTCTTTCCCACACCTACCCTCTTCACTCTTCAATTCCAAAGTCCGCACACATTCATCCCCATCAACAGGATCATGAGAAACAAATAACCATGTTCCCCCCGCGCCCTTGCCACCTACGCCTGCAACTTGCGACGATGCCCGCTCATCACCCTCTGCTGCCTTTCTGCCTTCCAGAAACACGCTCACTCTCCCCGCGCAGCTACTTGTTGTGACGAAGCCTTCTGCGCCGTTGATCTCGTCTATGAGCGCGCGGATGCCCTCGTCTACTGTGCCTTTCGGGGAGGCATCTGTGTATTCGGCGTCCGGGACAGCGAGCTGTTCTAGGATTTTGACCTTCTTGGCAGCAAAGCCTGGTGAGGGGGGGCGGGGAATGATGTCCCGCTGTGGTGCATACTATTTGCGGTTTACATATAGATGTGTGTGTGTGTTTGTGTGTTCGTAGTGTCTTGGTTGAAGTGCCTTTGGATATATTTTGTAATTTTGCGTAGGGGTGGATCTTGAAATGAGGTAGTAGTGAGACTGCTGATCAATTGACACTAAATTGAGTCAAATGATTGCAGTAGAAGGATATTTTTTTCCGAAATCACCTCGAATGTTCATGGGTTAAAAATTGCTGGTCAATCGTGACATGGTGGATCAGTCAAGAGTTCAAAGGCACAGCAGTCTCAACACCCAGCCAATCAGAGCCTGGCGCGGGGTAGATAGCGGGAAGAGGTCATGAGGTTCCCAGCTCACACTTCACTCTCAGTCAACGTCTGACGATAAGATGAGCCGTGAGGGTCACAGGAGCAGGCAAGTATGTTCTGATTATTTTGATTTTGTGTATTCAGTGTGGATGCAATAGCTACTACGCCTATGCTCCTCTACTAACGTGAATAATAGAAATGCTACCAACGCCATGGGTCCATGATATCGCCAATTTTCAAACGGGGTCAGAAATCGCTATTTGCCCCGTGTCAAACACCCAAAACTCCCTTTCTTTTTGTGGTTCTAAACCTCAAGCAGAAAACAAATTATTCTAGGAGACTCATAAGATCATCAAGAATCGCGCCAGTCGGACACCAGCGGACACGATCACAAGCCTGTCGTCGAGTCGGAACGGTTTATACCGAAGCGACGACGTTGCTGCTCTGCTTGGCCTCCATGTCCGCAACAAACTGTGCGTATCGAGATTTCTTGTTGTGGATGCCACACTCGGTCTTGTTCTTGCCCTTCCATCGGCCAGCGCGCTCATCCTCGCCCTCCTTGACGGGAGAGGTTGAGTGCCAGTCGCCGATGGACTTGTACCCTTGGTCAAGGAGAGCATTATAGGGAACATTATTCTCCTTAATGTACTCGTTGACTTGTGAGAACGACCAAGCGGCCATGGGGTTGATCTTGATGACGTTTCTCTCCTCATCCAACTCAATGATGGGAATGGAACCGCGAGCGGCACCCTGTGATCGACGGCGGCCGTTCAAGACAGCCGTGACCTTGAGCTCTTCATATGCTCGCTGAAGGGGCTCGACTTTCACAATCCAGTCATACATCTCGTCAGCAGTCTCCCACAACTCCTTGCCATACGTCTCCTCAAACTGCTCAGCACTCTCCATGCCGTCGGGACGGAAAATGTTGACGGGGACGTTAGGATATCGTGCCTTGACACGGTCCACCAGCTCATAGGTCTCCTTGAAGTGGTACAGGGTGTCGAGGAAGATGAGCTCGACGGGTTTTGACTCCGGGTTCTCGTCCTGGATCTTCGAAAGCATGTCCATGGTGGCCAGGCCGGTCAAGCCGAATGCTGTTGATTGGAACAGGTTGGGGAACATGATTTTGCAGAAGCGAAGGATGTCCATGGGATGCATGGGCTCTATCTGCTTGTTGAGGTACTCGACATGAGCCTTGGTCAGCGTGACGTCGGGTCGAGAGGGCTCTTCTGGCGTGTAGTCGGACTGTCCTGAGGCATATCCGGATTCAGGCTCGACCTTCTCGGCCACAAATGCCGATGAGTGGGCGTTGTTTTCTGTCATGACTGAAGGCATCCTGTGGACGAAAGGCGGAAATCTTTGGGAGAGACTCGTCCTACAGGTCAGAGGAGAAGGAGGGGGTGGTGTTCTTTGCTCCTGAGAGTCCTGCCGAGGGGCCGATGCTTGCTCTTATGACGCCGGTATGTATAGTTGGTATTGAGGCCGTCGAAGTGGTTGAAATCTTTTGGTGCAAAGAAAGCAACGCTGATATATGAATAGGATTATGAAATCACTTTCTATGGATGGAATGGTATGGAAAATGGATTATTATTGCAAAAGAACAAGGCGAGCCCGAAGAGTTTCTATGAAGGAAAGTGATCGGAAGGGCGAGGAGGGGAATCACCCTGACTAATTGGGAACAAGCGGACTTACAAGCACAAAGCACATCATACACACTTGTCCGCCTCCGAGGGCCCAATTCCCTTGTTTTGACCATTCCTCAGCAGAGCGTACCGAGTCGCCTGGCAATATGCAAGCCCAGGCGTGGGTTCTGCTTTTAGGACCGATCACGACATCGACGCCATTGCTTCCGCGATGTTGGAGCGTGGGGTGTGATTGGTGGATGGCCGTCGGGACTCGATTCGATTTTGTAGCGGCTACCTGGACATCGGCCTCCGTCTCCACTCTTTCAAGGTACCCAGTACTCTCATTGTCTCCAGTTCTAATTTTTCTGGGGCAGGTATTAGAAATATGCCTGTTTCGCCTTGAATTATGATGATCTCATCGAAGAGATGATGAGAGAGGCAAGTCCATGCCATGGGCAATGATCTTTGAATGTTGTAATAAGTCACTACCGAATTGAGCTTGTTTAATCAAGCAGCACCAGCCGCGGACGAGCCGCGGAGGCAGGGTGGAAATCTCAAAACTCATGACATTATGACGCTTCTACTGCTCCAGTCAAGGATCAAGCACCATTGGCTGGCACGGAGTTACCGTAACATCCAACAAAGTGCCGCAAGTCGGGCATCGGCCAGCAGATGGAGAAGCCAAGATCCGGCTCACTACCAGTAGCTGGGCTTGAACAGGGAACATTACGAGCCAGTGCGTCAATAAATCGAGACACTATCGGCACAGAGGCAAGCTGGTCGCGTGTGCGATTTCCTTTGATTCCAGCAGAGAGAGCAAAAACAGCAGTCAGAAGCGTGTAAGTGGGATGTCGGGCATGCAGAGCATCGGCTCGTCGACGTGGGCGCGGGAGTCGGGGAAGCGACCGACTGCCGCCTTGAGCACACAATTAAGATGCTGACTGGAGAAGGCTAAGATCGGTGCTGCATGGAATAGTCTCGTAGCCTGACGAAGTTAGCTTCATGGTGACCAGTCAGAGGCATTTTCCTCGTGGAAATTTTTGCTGCCAAGAGTGAGGCCGATGATGGCCCAGCTGTCGGAGTATTGGTCTCGTGAGAGATGTGGTCAAATCAACTTGCGCTGGCGGGCAGAGCCCCATACCCTGTACCTGGCGCATTTTTCGATGTGTTCTCAATTTGCCCGCGCAAAGGCGGGAGGGTGAAGGAATAAAAGAATCAACGTGATTAAAAACTCCGAGATTTATATTTAGAGTTGAATCAAATGTATTCGATGGCACATAGCTGGCATTTTGAAAGAACTTGATCTCACAGGTCTGTGTCGCCGGGTCTGGGAGCTCAAATTGCCCTTTGACAGATGAACATTCACAGAAGGAGCGATCCCTTTGTTACTCATCAAGATCCAATGGCAATAGAGGAAGGCACTTGAAGGGCAGAAAACAGTCGCATTTCTTAAAGACCCAAACAATCACAATATCTGGTATCACACCCTTTTCTGTGTATATTATAGACTTGGCCGTCTCAAAGAGGCTGTTGCACACAATCTTTCAAACCATCTTCGAGTGTAGAAGGGGAGAACAGGATGCCGAAATCCCCTTTGTCCAGGCGTATGCATGTTGTACGGATCTCAAGTACAAAAATTCCGTTTGTATCGTTCTGGAAGGTATATGCCGATTTGAGCATGCCGAAAATCGTCTAGTTTGATTTCGATTGACAGTCAAATGGACGGCGCCACATGCATGTCTAGCCACGACAGTGATGGCTGACGTTGACGTTGGCGTTGACGTCGTGAGCCCCTGAGACTGAAGGAGAAATGGCAGGTGCCTGGCCGGTCACCACCGCCTAAGATGCCCCTTGTGGACTGGTGGGCCACGGACTGCATTAGGGGCCCAGGCACTGATCGAAGCCGCTGTCTCGCTTGGGCCGGCGCCTGACCAGTACTTAATTAGACGATGACGCCCATCATCAGATGCAGGCGGCTGCTGGTTGCCCCTAGTGCTGTCAGCGCTCGGCAGCCTCTGCAGTTGGACACTACACATCCAGACATGTGCTTGGGGACGAGAAGCTCTGTGTCTCCCTCCAAACAGCAACAAAGCAACATCGCAAGGGCGCACTCGAGCCTGTCGAACAATCCATGGTCGCTGAACGACTCGGAGATGAAGTAGACCTCCAAATCTAAATGCCCTCCGTTCTGTTGACGGCGATATGGCGGGGTCTATTAAGACGATGGGGCGTTTTGGTGTTGAATGTCGAGCATTGAATTCATCAGGCCACGACTCGCTGGATCCATTCGCCCATTCCAACCGCCCAACCGTTGCAAGCGGTCGGTCGATCGCCTGGACCCTCCTGCCACACATGCAAGCAGCTGGCTGGAGCTCCAGAAATCTTTCGTCGTCTGCAACTTGGATGGAGATCTCCCGCCGACCTCCTTTTCTCATTCTTGCCCGGCAATCAAGATCCTGGAATAGCACCGGCCATTGCCGTCTCGGTCACGGCTACTTGTCTCGAGTGCTGCTTCCGCGCTTACGCCCATCTCACTTTGCTCCCCCCGCGAGTCGCATCCAGGAAGCCACGCCGCCGACGTCGCACCAACACTTTTTCTGATGTCTGATTTTGGGCCCTCTCCGTCATACCCTGCGCCCAAGATTGAGGTCTTTTCTGTCACAACCCTTCGACGACTGATCTGGGATCGAGGAAATCGACCTTGAAAATTCCGGTCGCAATCCACGTTTTGCGGTTGTGCCCATCACTCAGTCTGCTCCTCCTGTAGTCAGACAAACATGACTGATACTGCGGGTGCTCGCAAGCAGAATGCGGCTCGTCCACAGATGACCGAGGGCATGCGCACCAGCTCTTATCTTCGTGACCACCAGCAGTATAAGGCCCCAAAAGTGACGGAGCAATATCATGGTATCGACGAAGTGGTGGAAAGCAGCCCGGCGCGCAAATCGGCCTCGCCAAAGCCCATTCTGCCGTTTCGAGGCATCCCCAGCGATGATATGCCCGCGACCATAGTAGATAGCGGCGTCAATCACAGCCTCTCGCATCCAAATTGCGCACCACCTCCAGGACTGAAATCTGATCGTCTTGTGGCCACACTCTTATACAAAGGCCAGTCTCCCAACGTTGCGCCTGGCCAAACCCGTTCCGCCGGCCTGTCGGATAGCCAAGAGATGTTACCTTCAAATATGGCTCCTACGACTAACATGGAAGCTTTTCCACTGGAGCCGCCTACGCAAGAATCAGAACAACTCGACCACATCTATGGCTCATACATCTCTCCGTTGTGCATAGCCTCGTTTTTGCATCTTATGTCTACCTTTCCTCTATCACACGGGGCAGATGAACCACACTCTTCACATCGATGCCTCGATAATCCGGATACTCCACGCATCGTCGAGCTGACTCTATCCCCTGCCCCATCCTCCGATTACCTCAGCTTGTCGGACCTGCGCAAGCATGAAATGATTTATCGGTTCGAGCAAGAGTGGAACGTGGATGTCATACTGCAAAGGGATATCGTCTGGCGAAGAAACCCCCGCCTTGTTGTATTCGACATGGACAGCACGCTCATTACCCAAGAGGTGATCGAACTTATGGCCGAGACCATCAAGGATCCACCCGATCTGGCAGCCCGTGTAGCAGACATCACGCACCGAGCTATGCTGGGCGAGCTGGAGTTTGATGCCTCATTCCGTGAACGAGTTGCCCTCCTCAAGGGCGTGAGCGCTTCCGTATTTGAGGATCTGCGACAAGCTCTTGATGTCACCCCAGGCGTTCCCGAGCTGATCAAGGCTCTTAAGCGCCTCGGCGTCAAGACCGCAGTGCTGTCAGGAGGCTTCCAGCCCCTCACCGGCTGGCTGGCGGAGAAGCTAGGAATCGACTACGCTTTTGCCAACGAAGTTGTCATCGAGGATGAAAAGTTGACTGGAGAAACCAAAGGCAAAATCGTCGGCAAGGAGCGAAAACGAGATCTCCTGGTGGAGATTGCGGCCAAGGAGAAGATTGAACTGTCACAAGCTGTGGCGGTTGGCGACGGAGCCAACGACTTGCTGATGTTGGGTGAAGCTGGGTTGGGAGTGGCGTGGAACGCAAAGCCAATGGTGCAGATGGAAGCGGATGCGAGACTGAATTCAGGCAGTCTGCTCGACCTACTATATTTGTTTGGATTCACAGTCGACGAGATCCAAATGCTGACGGCATGATGTGTGTTGTGATGAGGCGTTTGGCGGATTTGTTGCATATCGGAGCGGAGATGGCCCAGCGACGGCGCTTGTGTTTTTTTGTGGAGGAGATGCCGTGGACAGGCAGTCGGTTTCGTAGCGGGTGTTCAGTCAGGTCCAGTGATATCAAGACACAGACATTGGAGCAGCAATAGTTCAAAACTACATCAGATGGTGGAGTGTTTCCTTCCATTCATAAACATCGGCCACTGCACCTGAGTCAGAATCCAGCACGACTTGCCAGACATGAGAAAATGTTGTAATTGTCAATGTATAACAATGGTAGTAAATCCACTCCTCTAATGCCCGAGTCCACAGCCCGGAATATGTTTACACTCGTGTTTCATCCCCACCTCCCAACCGCCACTCTACATTCGTTTTCGCCTTCTCGTCTTGCATTCCAAGATGGTCCCCGTCAAACAAGCAGTCGTCTCATACAGATAAATAGACACGATATGCATTTAAGGATATCCGTCCTTACCCCACTTGTTGTACTTCTCGTGCAGCTCCTTGGGCAGAGTGACGTTGGGAACAACGACGGCGTTCAGGGCACTGGGGGCGTCCTTGGGCTCGGCGCTGAGGTCACCGCCGGGATGGTACTTGTATTTGCCTTGGGCGTCGCCCTCCCAGGGCATGCCGCCCTTGGCGATGGACACGGGGTTCTCGGAGGTGGACTTGGTAGGGGTACGGCCTGTAAACCAGAAAGGATTAGGAATTTGCCCAGTGGTAAGGTATGAATATGGAAGTCATACCGAAGTAAAAGCCTGCGCCGCCGAGGGCAGCAACCATGACACCACCGAGGATCTGCACCCGTTAGCTTCCTCTCCCTGATACACAAAATACCGTTCAATGCGCATTGAACCCCATTTCCATCAATCGAGCATTTACTCTACGTCAAAAACAAATGCAATTTATCGCCCGTAATTCGACCCGAATAAGCTGACGAGAGGAAGAAGGGTTCCAGCGCAAGGATTTATCACGCACCATAGTCTCGGGGTTACGCTTGCTCTCGGCCTTGAGGTTCTCATTTTGCAGACGACGAGCGGTCGTGCTGAAGAAGCGGCGGGCGGCTTGGGAAGACATTGTGCGCGTTCGTTGTTGCGGGTGGGCGTTTGGAAGGTGAAGCTCGGTTGTGATGACGATGGGATGATGGTTAGAGGGAAGCAAAAAAGCTGTGAGGTCAGAAGCTCTTAGCCGGGTCCGGACGGGTCTCGTATGATCCGGAGGGCTTGTGATTGGTCAATGGGGAGAGGTGGTGGTCACGTGAAGGTGAGCTTGTTGGTGATGTGGTAGGGAAGACGTCATGGGCTGGAAGTGGTTTCATCGTGGATGGTTGTTTATTGAATGCGTGCAATGATTTTACGTTGGTCGGATTTTTTTTCTAACGTTATTTTGGCGGGAGAGATTGATATGGTGAGTGAGGATATTGTAGTAGTAGAATGAGGCCATGGTGCTGGAACTGGTGCTTTGCACATGCGGTTTCATTTCTAATACGGATCATAATGTCATATGTCATCGTTACCGTCCAGGAACCAAAGCGCATTTTAGCTGTCGCAGCAGCCGTTTGGCGTGCGCATGGTGCATCTCGGGCCGGTACATCACGCTCTTGTCCCAAACGTCTTCGGCACAGAAAGTAGGCGACGTGCGGGGACGAAGAAGGATACTGCAGCATACAGTATCGTAGGTCCAACGACATGGTTACCAGATTGCAGTCATGCAGCGTCTTTGCTGTGCCTCTCTCGTGGGATTTTGTGTGGATTGGAGGCTATCCACAGTGGCATGGCGAAATTTGCGAGGCACAATGCCGATGCAGGTGTTTTCCCGGCCGTTGAATCCTGTCAATAATATCAATTTGTCCATACAAATTGACATAATGCAGTGCGGCGGGCTGGACAGTCGACGCTTGGACCTGCCTGCCCGCGGTTGGTTGCAATTGCGATTCAAGCACGCAGAGCAGGGGAAGACCGGCAGTCGCGCCTGGCTTTGGTGGCTGTCCTTGCTGCTGCTGGGCCAGTGGCAGGCACTGGCCAGTGCTGGTCTGTGGTTGGTCCAGCCTCGGGGTCCCCGCCCGGCGATGGGCTGCTAATTTGCAGAGTCAGAGCCACCAACTGTACTGGTTTCTGGAGCCCCTTACATGGGGTTCCCTGTGCAGCTTTCCAAGGCCAAGGTTGTCTGCCTTCTGCCTTCGCCGGTGCGCCAGTTGCATTGCGTCCCCAGGTCGCGTCTCCTGCTGCTCAGGTGCCCAAGTACAAAGGATCCAGCTGGCCAATGGCCGTTCACCCTGCAACGGAAAAAGGAACGAGCATTGCCTCTGCCTCATTATCCTTTCCCTATTAACGCACTCCTTGACACGCATATCGTCGTCGACTGCGCTGGCATTTGCTTGTTGCTGTTTCTTCCCTCTGTGCCGCTTCACCCGTTTTCCTTTTCGTCGAGTCCTTTCCTTCTGCCGTGTACCGACGCCGCCACGCAGCTTTGCGCATCGCCCGAGTTTGGTCCCCGTACGTCCGCTCGCCGTCCACCTCTACCGCTCCCTTTCCTTCGTCCAACAAAATCACTCGAGCTTCGTCTTGCCGAATTTTCCTCTATCCTACCTCTACTACGATCTTCTGGCTCTTTCCACCATTCCTCTGACCGATCATTTGGACGATAACAACCATTACCACGCGTACCACGGACTATCGCAAGGCAACTTTCAACGCTTCTGCTTGACGGATTTGACGTAGGACGAGATCCCGTGGGGTTACGACATTCTGCCTGCACACGAAAGTGCAAGCCTTTTACACGCTGTGCAACAAAGCTAGCTTCGTCGTCTGCTGCTCGTGAGAGCCGTCAGACCCATCTTCCGTCAGACAAGCACAAAACACTCGATTATGTTGTAACGCCGACGAGACGATTGCATCGAATATAGACCGCCATATTACATGGATCCACAAGACTCGGCCGACAGGCCAGTGTCACCAGGGGACACAACTGGTTTGCCTCCTCGCCAGCATGGAGCCAGTAACCAGCGACCAGCGAGTATAGTTTCTTCCCATATTAGCGACATTGTGGGCGATGATGCACGTGAAGCGAGAAACACCACTCAGAGGGCGGATACGGGCTCACGTCCGGTGACTGCGCAGACGGCCGGTTCATCCAAGGCTGCTCGTGGTGGGCAAGCTGGGCGGAAAGGATTTGCTGCTGGGTTGCAGCCCAAGCGGGGGAGCATCGGAAGCACGACGACTACAGGACGAGCACCGAGCTTGACAACACGGAGTCATGTTCCTTCGCTGACATCGGGTGCTTTCTTTCGACCGATGAGCTCACAGAAGCTCCAAGCTCAGCGAGGTGCCGGGCCGAGACCGATTCCAGTCAACCAACAACTGCAACCGCCACCAGCCAATCTCGACGACGACCAGACAGATATGGGCGGCAGTGTCATCGACGGCGCGCCGGGTGACAACGTCCAGAACATAGCCCAACTCAACCGGAAGCTGAGTGGAACCGGCAGTAGCATGCGACCTCCTCCCTCGCGCGGCACCGAAATGACGGATCAGGAAACCTTTGGTCGCATGACCGCCAACGCAAGCCCGACTACCGGCCACTATCACACTGGCAGCATGTCTGATAGCGTCCGACCGCTGCAGAAGAAATCAGATCCAAACCAGAATTTGCATATCAAAGTAGACAAGAGTTATCGGGACCTCGCCGGGCTTCCCAGCCCAGTCAAGTCCACTAGGTCTTTCAGGTCGAGTTTTCTGCTCCCTGGCAAGGTTGAGCAGGCCCAAGGCAGCCGAAATAGAAGCACTGACGGTGCAGAGAAGCTTTCCTCGACAGCATCGTCGCCCCGATTTGCCCGGATGGAAACTCAGTCTGGTCCGAGACCCGTGGCCGCTGGTTCTGAGCGCAAAAGCAAAGGCAGGGTGCATCAATATTTCGAAGGCAATACCGTCTTCTGCCTCGGCGGCAGGTGGCAGAATACCAGGCACACACCCATCAATATTGCGACTGGCATGTTTGTTGTTGTGCCTTGTGCTCTCTTTTACGGATTCGAAGCGCCGTGGCTGTGGGAGCACATCTCACCTGCCATCCCCATCACTTTCGCATATTTGACTTACATCTGCCTGTCGTCGTTCATTCACGCTTCGGTGTCAGATCCTGGGGTGAGTTACTTCTTGGCTTAATTCGCTGCGATAATAAAATGCTGACTGTTGAACCGCTAGATTCTCCCACGAAATCTTCATAGGTTTCCACAAACAGCGGATCAGGATGATCCTCTTCGCTTAGAGCCTCCCACTAACGACTGGACATTAGTCAAATCAGCCGAGTCCACGGCCGCAGCAATGGAGGTTCCTGTCAAGCACTGCCGAACATGCAACATATGGCGACCACCCCGTGCGCATCATTGCCGCCTATGCGACAACTGTGTTGAAGGCCATGACCACCATTGCGTGTGGCTCAACAACTGCGTCGGCAAGCGCAATTACCGTTACTTCTTCACATTCGTCACTTCAGCCACCATCTTATCGGCGTATCTGATTGCTACTAGCCTGACGCAAATCCTCGTTCACATGAACCGGGAAGAACTGTCCTTTGGCGAGTCGATCGATCACTTCCAGGTTCCATTTGCCCTCGTTATTCTTGGCGCTCTTTGTCTCGTATACCCCGGCGGTTTGATGGGGTACCATCTTTTCCTCATGGCCCGCGGAGAGACCACGCGAGAATACATTAATTCACACAAGTTCGCCAAGAATGAACGATTCAGGGCATACAGCCAAGGCAACTGGTTCAAGAATCTGATTAGCGTGCTGTGCCGCCCGCGATCACCGGCATACTATCGGTTCAAGACCAAGTACAAGGCTGGGGATCAGCGTCTCGGCGTTCACTACAGTCAGCGACCGCGGCAGAATTCCCAAGGAGTCGAGCTGGAGAGTGTACCACCAGGAACATCGCCAAGTTTCCAAGGACCAGTTGCACTCCGGGGCCAGAGTCGTGAGTGATTCGCGACGACACGACATTTTCGTCACTTCTTTCTTAATGTTTGTTATGTTTTTGGCCGACGCCGCATCCTGCGAGGAAGCCTCCTGTATTGCGCGCCGTAGAGCACTTGTTGTGCATGCCACTTCTTGTTTTCTTGGGTCATCTACATCGCATATCAGCATCAGCCATGCGCTAATACCCCGACTTTTCTTTTCTGTGTCTATCAATGCGAGGAGCAACCGAAGAGCGGATCGATTCATATGCTGTATTCACTGAGTATTCACTGAGGCTATTCTATAATGTATTTTTGCTTATTTATATACCCTCGGCGTCCTGAGCTTTATTTTCTTACTGTTACTGTATTTCGGGCAAAATTTGGGAGAGCCGGAAGAGGGGGCTGTGTTGAAGGCCGTTGTGGTTGCCGGTTTGAGTGAGATAGAGGGATGGTATATACTGGTACATTCACGATGTATATATTCTTAAATCTAATGACGTTGCTTGTGCGAATGGGGCTTGCCTTGGTTGTTTCCCTGATGCTCCGCAGAACGTTATTGATGGTTTCTGGGTGATTTGAATAAAATCGCTCTGCATTCGGGTAACGATGGTGTCTAGTTCGAACCGTCATCATTGGAGACGGTAGAACGGGATCGAGTTCGTATTCGAGTTAATCCAGAAACCCACGGGGGCTTGATCACCAAGTGCCTCCTAGAAAGTCGAAATCCTTCTGCATCCATTTATGAAATCGCGTTCGGAGCGGAACCCATCCTCAAAGCGCTCAATCGCATCTTCAAACGTGGTTCAATGAGCGATCCCACGTGGAGCGTCTCCGGACGTCTCAACGGTGGGCAAGCGGGTGACATATGCCTTCCCAGATTGCCGTGTTGCAAGGTGTCGGAGCCATAAAGAGGGACAAGCCGGCGCCCGGGTACGTAGGTACCTCCCTCCCCTCAGCCATGATAAGAAATTTCTAGTGGCGGCAACGCGCGATAAGGGGGACTGGGACTGGCAAGGGAAAAGAAGTATGGCGAGGAACTGGGAAGAGCGAAAAAAATAAAATTTCAAAGGACACAGAGCTCATCGGTCAGCGACGCCCAAAAGAGCCCACTTGGATTGGTCAACTCGGCCGTGTGCAGTTGGAGAAACAGCACTTCATCCACTTCCTCCTGCACTTCCTCTTTCTCTGCATTGCATCACACTCCTGTTCTCACCGTTCCCTTATCTGCTCTCTTCGTTGACAAGGGAGAAAAGAAAGGGCAGAGACAGTGCAGAGACAGAGAGCGTCTGCTGGATAGTCAACCGGCCACTTCCATTTGCGCCTCTACTATCTCGTTGTTCTCCTCGTCAGCCTCACCACAAAGAAGCCGCAGGGGACCGGTAGTACTTTCGAGACAGCAGCATCTTTCTCGTGGCAGTCTCGCCGCCGTGCCCACGATGCCTCATCCCGTGTCGCCGCCGACCATGGTGTCCAAGGATGCCCCTCCCCCGCCATCACAGGAGGACGTCGCTGGCTTCATCGACACTATTTTCACCGCCCAGACTTCCGCGGCCTCGGTCGACGCGAGCTATGGTCTTTGCGAACTCTTCCTCAACTCGGTTGGCTATACCGGTCTGCAACAGTATGGTGTGCTGGCAGAGGTACGAAAGGCCGCCGCCGACAAGAAGAATGGTCTCAAAAGAGAGAGCAGCCAGAACCTTTTGGGCGCCATCTTCGAGCGATTTCCCCCGAAACAACGCATTTCCGAAGTCCTCCTCTGTCAAGAAGATGGCCTGGTGGCTTGTGCGCTGGACGCACTCGCCGACAAGGGCGCTGTCGTGCGCGAGGCTGCTCAGTATGGCCTCGACGCCCTCTTCAACAACCTGAGTGCTGAAGCCCTGGTTACTGGCTTGCTGCCCGTCCTGACGGCATACCTGGGCAAGAAGACGGGCAAGTGGCAGGGAACTGTGGGAGCTTACAAGCTTCTCCAGAAGATGGCCGACAAGGCTAAGCTCGCCATCGGTGCCAGCAAGGAAGAGGCTGTCGAGAAGGATATTCTCCGTGAAGCCATGGGTGCCAAGCTCGCTGGTCTGATTCCCATTGTTGAGGGCGGCATGCACGACTTGAAGGCCGAGGTCGAGAAGCAGGCTGTTCAGACCATGAACTCGCTCACCACGCTGTTGTCCAACGACGATGTTGCGCCTCGTATCCCCCTTCTCGTGGAGACGATGCAGCATCCTTCGGCTCAGTCCACGCAGAAGGCCATCCACGCCTTGTCCCAGACCACCTTCGTGGCCATTGTCACTTCGCCGGTCCTGGCGCTGTTGACGCCTTTCCTCGAGCGATCGCTGAACTCGCCAAACACGGCCCAAGAAGTTTTGCGACAGACTTGTGTCATTACCGAAAACTTGACCAAGCTTGTCCACGACCCAATCGAAGCCCGAACATTTTTGCCCAAGCTGACTCCTGGTATCAAGGCGGTGGCTGATCGCGCTTCGCTCCCCAAAGTCCGTGAGATTGCTAACCGAGCCCTGGATATCATGGAGAACGCCATGGCCAACGACAAAGAGGTTGCTGCTCGAACCACCGCTGACGATGTTGCCAAGCTGCTGGACGAACAGATCAAGAGGAACGGCGGTCTTGCTAGTCAGCCGGAAATTTTCAAGTTTGCTCGCACCTACGTCGGCGACATGGTTGCTGCTGACGTCAACTACCGATTTGTTAACCGCATCGAAGGACGTGTCGGTCCTTATCTGCAGTCCCTCATGCAGAACCCCGAGGCCGCTCAGAAGGTCGCTGAAACCATTCAGAAGCACTATGTAGACGAGGATGAGCGCCGTTATGGCGTCCCAGAGAAGGAAGACGATGGCGAGGTTGAGATTGTGAACGCCGACTTCTCGCTGGCGTATGGTGGTATGCTGCTTCTTTCGCACACGAATCTGCGGTTGCTCAAGGGTCACCGTTATGGCCTGTGTGGTCGCAATGGTGCCGGCAAGTCTACTCTCATGCGATCCATTGCCAATGGCAAGCTGGAGGGTTTCCCTCCCCAGGATGTCTTGCGCACCTGCTACGTTGAGCACAACCAGGACGAAGATGCCGATATTTCTATCCTGGAGTTCGTTGCCAAGGACCCCGAGATTGGCCCTCAGGGTCTTGAGCATATCTCCGAGGTTCTGACCGAATTTGGCTTCACCCCTGGACCTGAAGGCCGTCAATCCCACAAGGTCGGCTCCTTGTCTGGTGGTTGGAAGATGAAGCTCGCCTTGGCTCGTGCTATGCTGAGAAAGGCTGATGTGCTTCTGCTTGACGAACCTACTAACCATCTCGACGTCACCAACATTGCATGGCTGGAGAACTACTTCAAGACCCACCCCGACATCACCAGTCTCATCGTCTCCCACGACTCTGGTTTCCTGGACAATGTCACCACCGACATCTACCACTATGAGCCAAACAAGAAGCTTGCCTGCTATAAGGGCAACCTCGCTGCCTTCGTGGCGGTTCGTCCCGAGGCCAAGGCATATTACACCCTGTCTGCCTCCAACGTTCAATTCAAGTTCCCTCCTCCCGGCATTCTCACTGGTGTCAAGTCGCAGACTCGAGCCATCATCCGCATGAGCAACGTGTCGTACACCTACCCCAAGGCACCCAAGCCCTCACTGTCCGAGGTCTCCTGCCAGCTGTCTCTCTCATCCCGTGTGGCTATCATTGGTCCCAACGGTGCGGGCAAGTCCACGCTCATCAAGCTGCTGACGGGCGAAGTCATTCCCACCACGGGCAAGGTCGAGAAGCACCCCAACCTGCGTATCGGCTATATCAAGCAGCACGCTCTGGAGCACGTGGAAATGCACCTCGAGAAGACACCCAACCAATATCTCCAGTGGCGATATGCCAACGGTGATGACCGCGAGGTCCACATGAAGCAGACGCGTCTCTTGTCGGACAAGGACCGCGAGCAAATGGACAAGTGGGTTGACTTGAAGGACGGCAAAGCCGCCAGACAGGTTGAATCCCTCGTTGGTCGTCAAAAGTACAAGAAGACGTTCCAATACGAAGTGTACGTATTCTACCCCCGTCACCTTGCACCCCTTACCACAAATCTGCTACGCGCAAAACCAAATTCTGTAAAATTGTACTGACCTTTGCCGACAGAAAATGGCGCAACCTGCTGCCCAAGCACAACACGCAAATCTCGCGTGAAACCCTCCTCGAGCTCGGCTTCGACAAGCTCGTTCAGGAATTCGACGACCACGAAGCCTCCCGCGAGGGTTTGGGCTACCGTGAGCTCCAACCCACCGTCATCTCCAAGCACTTCGAAGACCTAGGTCTCGACCCGGAAATCGCCAACCACAACGAAATCGGCTCCCTGTCCGGCGGACAGAAAGTCAAGGTCGTCATCGCAGGCGCCATGTGGAACAGCCCCCATCTGCTGGTCCTCGACGAGCCGACCAATTTCCTCGACCGCGACTCTCTCGGCGGTCTGGCCGTCGCAATCCGCGAATTCAAGGGCGGCGTCATCCTCATCTCCCACAACGAAGAGTTCGTCGGTGCTCTGTGCTCCGAGCAATGGCTCGTCAACGACGGACGCGTCGCCCACCGCGGCACAGCAGCCGTCTCGCTCGACCGCTTCGAAGACTCACGTCTCGGAAGCGGCGTGACCAGCACCGCCGTCAACTCGGGCGTAGAAGACAACTCGGAGATGAAGTTCAAGGCGAGGAAGAAGAAGAAGATGACCAAGAAGGAGCTCAAGGAGCGCGAGGTGAGGAGACGTCTGAGGCACATTGAGTGGTTGAATAGTCCTAAGGGGACGCCTCACCCGCCTGATACGGATGATGAGGAGTGATGTGGGTTTGTGGGTTGGGATTTGATTTAGATACCTAGAAGATAGAGTAGATGGGCATAGAGGCGTTTTGTTTTTATTTCTTCTGACGTTGGGGGTTAAAAGTTGGCATAGATCGATATAGCTTATGGGACTTATTTTTGCTGATTGATACCTGTTGCGAATCGTATTTCACGTGGGTTGAAACAGTGGAATACTAACGACGTGCCCATTCTGCTACTTGTACGACTTGAGTCTTGCGACGCGATGCGGCCAAATTGACGCGCAGAAAACGCTCCGAGTTTGAAGACTGTTCGTGACAATGGTATGATCGCGATTGGAGATGAAGATTGACTATGCGGAGTGATGTGGCTGAGGTTAGACGCACAACGCAAGATTTGAGTTGTGGAAAATGTCTGCCGCGATAATGTAAGGACGATGAGGATGAGTAGATGAAGATACAGTGACGTGAACAAGGTGAAAGTGTGCACAGATGCACTTCATTTTCGTACCACATTGTAACATGAAGTGAGCAAAGACAAACACAAAGGCGAACCATAATGATGTGTGAGAATGTTGTATTCAGCTACTGCCAACGCATGCTCTATGTACCCTTCATTCACTATGTACTAGAGTACAACCACAATCTGCTTTTCTAAACCCTCCCAATCCCTACAAAACAGCAGACGTCTACACGTCCTCCGGACCGATCCGGCCAAGATTTATTCCCCGTGAGGCTGCTAACCTTCACTGCACAAAATTTCCTTGCAATCTATTAAGAGAGCCGAATCGGGCGATAGCCAGATTGCCCAACTTTTGTCATGATACGTAAAAGTAAAGCCCAAAAACTCCTGTTCCGTCTATTATGAAGTTTCGTCAAAATTAGTTTGATGTGATAAATGATACAGCAACAATTACCGCGTTGCTGAAGATGTCAAACGCCATTTGTGGGTGCGTTTAGATGAGCTTGTGTTTTCGTGTGCATTATGTATGTGACTGATGAGTCTAAGTCGAGGTGGGTATATGTATTTGTACTTTACCCTTTACCATGAGAATGTCATGAGAGCAGGGTTCAGTGCCAACGGCAGCAAGTGACTGGCCGCAACTGTGGCCATGGGCAGAATGGCGACAAAGTCCGTAATACGCCAGTCGTGGGGAACGAACGGGGCAACCGCCAGGATGATCATGCCAGCAATGGCGATCAGCGAAAACAGCATGGAGAATTTGAAATATGGATCCCAAATAGTCAGCATATCTTATCTTTCTGATTGTGTGGCCACCGTTTCCTGCGGGTGCTTCTCAATACGCAGATTAAGGTTCAGCTATGGATGCTAAGCAAGCCAACGGCCGGCGTAACATCCGATGACGCCCCGCTTAATCGCCCTTGAGAATGCAGGGCGCAGTGAGGCTCGGTATAAATGGGACAGAATGTAACTCACCTTTTTCAGGACCTTGGGAACCTCGATGAAGAAGTTTGAAAATTACGCTTCCTTGCTGGTCGCACCCCAGGTCATGTTGATCTCAAACATGTGAGCCAGCAGAGCTTGGCTGACGTGAAGCGACAGTCCACCCAAGAAGATGGCCAGCATAATGGTCCACTTGAAGTTCTCGAAAAGGGCGTACAGAAGGTTTCGCTCACCGACACGGTATCGCATCACAGCAAGAGCAATGTTACCAAGACCGTTGAAGACAATGATGATGGAGAACCAGACCTTCCACGAGTCAACATAGTACTTATCCAGGTATCCGTTGAACCACCCCATCAAGAAGTAGTTCACGGTAGTCATGATCCACGCGGCACCGATGGCATAATATGTGCCAATGTACGACACGACGGTGATCTTCGAGGTGAAACGGATGTTGAAGAGGAAGCGACGGAAGAGTAGCGTGAAAGGTCCGCGCCAGAGCCAAGTACGGATGGGATGGAACAGGAGTTCATTGCAGCCGTACGCATACTTCTCCCATCGCGCAAGCTCGTCGTACAGTCAGGGACACGCCCTCCTTGAAGCCTTCGCCAGCCCACGCGGCCAATCGAATGATGTAGCCGTTGCACTGTAATCGAAGCGACATATCGAAATCCTCAGACACGTGGCTCTCCGACCAAAACTTGTCATAGCCATCCTCATCCTGGTACGCAACTTGCTGGATGGCAGACCAGCGAAGAATGGCATTGTGGCCAACGAACGGCGCCACATCACCATTGGAGACCGTGTATCGAATAGCTGAGTAAATGAGATTTGTGAAGAAGGTGATACCGTTTTCAAAGTAAGTGTGGACGACTTGCATGACGCCAGAAGAGAACTGCATAATACCAACATCGGGGGACTGCTCCATTTCGGAAACAGCGTCGAGAAAGCAGTCAGCAGGAACACGAGTATCAGAGTCGATCAGGAGGATGTAATCGCCGACACGAATGTTGCCATCGGCCCAAGCTCGACCGTCGTCTTCGAGAACCTCCTTGAGGGCCTGCTCGTACGCTTGAGCCTCATCATGCTGACTCCATTCCGGAGGGCGATTGATGGCTTGAAGCTTCTCCTCTACCTTGCACGAGATCATGAGGGCAAAATTCATGTTGGAAGCCTTCTTGAACTTGCCCTTACGCACAAAACCATTCTCACCGTGCTTGGGACGAGCAACCCAGCCGATGCTGTTGTCGGCGTAAAACTCGATTCGGGCACGACGATCCTCTTCCGAGATGAGCTGGAGACCGTCGTCATTGACGAACATGTTGGCAGAACCACCCTGAAGTTCGTATGTCGACTTTGCCTGCTTGATGGACTTGACGGTCGGCATGATGACACCTTGCAGACCTTCCTTGTATACAGGGCACTGAATGGTAACATGAGGCAGAACCGAGCTCTGCAGTCGGGGCGGGGGCCTTGCCGAGTAGAATTTGGAGTTGATGGTGAGTTGGCGGATAGGGCCAAATATCTGGGCCAGACAACCAACAATGACTTGAGCGAAGAAGAGGGTGAAAAAGATCTGAATCGGGAATAAAGCCACGAGTGCTAATCGAATATAGCTGCCGTCAACAGACACTTCGATGGCCAGCTCGCGCCAGGCAGCGCCCAGACGGTAACCAGTATCAGGGTCAAAGAAACCAGTACGGTGTTCTGCAAATGAATAGGGCGCTTTTCAGGCTTGACCTCACCACTCTCCTCATCAATCTCGGCCTCGACGACATTTGCGCCCTTCTTCTCTTCGTCGTCTGTGTTACCAGCTTTCCAGACGAGCTCCATGAGCTCTGATTCGATAGCCCTGGCTCGCTGCACAATATGCATTGGGTCGTCATCCCACACAATCAACAGACCCTCGGAAGCAACGAAAGCGGCGAACTGGTGTTTTCGTGCTCTGGGAAGGTCCTCAATGGTGGGAAGAATCTGGACTCTCAAGCCGTTCATGAGCGGAACGTCAACGGCATCGGGAGACCACTGGAGGAAAGTCTTGATGACAAGGGAGTTGACAGTCATGGCACACTGCACATTCATGGCTGTGCAAGCCATGGCAAATGGCGAATTGTCTAGTTGAGGTGGGCAGGCCATGTAGTGCCCACGAACCTTGCGAAGCAGAACACCCTCGATCTCTCCAGAGCCATCACTCACCCAGAGCTGGGAGCATTGTTGCTGGTACAGATAATTGACCATGACCTCATGCTTGATGTCGTCGAGGAACATTGAGCTTCCTGCAGTTGACGGAGTGGATCGGCCAGAACGACCAGAGATGGATTGTGGTCGCGAATGGAATCGAGGCGTCGGTGGCTGAAGTTCCATGTCGTTGCCATTGCTCCTTGTAGAAGACGGAGGCTTTTCTGAGAGAGCCGAAGGCTGTTGACTTCGGTTTGGCCGCCATGATGCATTTTCTGCTTGGGGTTGAGGGGCAGGGTCAGGCTTGCTGCTCGCCTTGAAGTAATTAGAGATACCCATGGCGAATTATATGACCACGGATCGAGTTCCGTGTAGCAGAAGTCCCCAAGATTCTCTTCCACTTTTCTGTTGCAGTGCGCAACTCTGGCGAGCCAGCCAGCAGTTGAGTCCCCGAGCAGTGAAAGATGTATTGCGCACCGTTGCGCTCCTAATATGTGTGCGTCTGGGTTCAAATCGGCCGGAGTGGCGGGCGAGCTCTTGAATGATATGTATGAATATCAAAGTCCGGTTCTTGAAAAATCAGCGAGGGACGTCGATATGGTAGCGAATGGAAGCAGCTAAGCCTTCGTTTAAAACGACGGGAAGAGTGACACGACAAACGAGTGCAAAACGTCGACTTCGACCGACCGTCCAGAGTGTCTACAAACACAAGACTCAGCAAGCTGTTGGGCAACAACCTGAAGAACGAAAGAACGAGAGGATGTACAAGCAGAAAACAGGCGGGGAGTACAAGAGGAAAAGAGGGAAGCAAGGCTACGATGAGGATGAAACGGAGCGCCAATGACAACCATGCAGGTCGTATAGCGCCGAAGGTGGGGTGGGTATTGACTTACAAGATCTCTGGCATCAGTTCGATCTTTTTCCCAACCGCTTGCTAAAAGGGACCCAGGCAGGACAGAAAAGAATCGACAGGGGGGGGCACGATGCCTGCTCGTTGCTGGCCGCTGCTTCAGTCTCGCCGGAGGACTAGCAGCGTCGCCGGTGCCAAGCGGCCAGATGCTGGTTGTAGTGGGAATTGGTGTTCCTTGCTGGCCTGGCTCGCTCGAATAGAGCAAGCTGGATAAGTATTGATCAAAGGATTTGAACGCAGCAACGAGCCCGGGAGCAATATCGAGGTTCAGCTCGGCCTTGGGATCATGACGAGGGGAGAGGGGACGGGAAGGACGACGAGCGGCAATAATATAGGATACGAGGCATTTGCATGGAGCCCATCCAAGAGGTCCGCGTCCCAAGCAAAAGAGCCAGCCGAGACGAGGCCGGCGAGGCCATGGGGGCCCTGTCGACGAGAAAGCAAAGCCATGAGCCCGTGAATGCGTCCTCTGATGCTGGGCTGGTCCAGGATGGGATGGGCTCGCGCAAACGCCCACTTGGGCTCGCGCTTAGTTTTCCGTGCTTTGAACCGGACAAAGGGGGCGTGCGTTGAGCAATTGGAGGACGAAGAGCCAGCGAACAGAGAGTGAGAACAGAGACAGCCACGGAGCCCCCAGTTCGTCCACGTTTTTTTCGCCTACGGGGGGTTCAAGTGGAGCGCACCCCTGGCTAGCCCGTGGTGATGGCTGAGTGGCTGGATGGGATCGTGGATGAAGAAGGCGGCAGCAGAGTGTGGCTTGCATTGTTCGCTGGCGGCGTTGAAAAAGGTGCCGACCAGAACAGAAGGCGACCAGACCCCATCTTGCTTGCTGAGGCTTGGTGCCTGTGTGCCTGTGTGCCTGTCTCCCGCAATGTGAACATGCTGTATATAGATGTGTGAGGAGGTCGTGAAAGTAAGTGGTGTCTGTGCCCGTGGCGGACCTGTGGCACCCGCCTCAACCAGACAATGGGCATCACGCTGCGACCGTTGGCCCTATGACGATAGTTTCCGAGCCATCACTCGGACAGCGTAGAGGCAGAAACAAGAGACAGAAGCAGACAGAAAATAGCATCTGGCGTAACCGCCCAGGGCAGAGACGTTTGGTCGGCAGATCAGGTCATGGGCGAAGGCTGGAGTTTGTGTGAGTTGCAACGACGACTGCCGGCGCCTAGTAGTCGCACGAAGCTGAAGGGCAGTGCAATGGTGCAATGCTGTCAGGAGCGACAACAACGGTAGCAGCAGACAGAGGAAATTTCAAGCGCAGGCAATTCCCCCAAAAGCGTTACATGGAGGCGGCATCCTCGGGTGCTCTCAGGGATGAGTATTGAGGGATCAAGAACAACATTGAAAAGACCAGACTCAAGCTGACCCCTCACATGTCGTCTAATACATTAGGCAGGCGCACCTTCCTCTTGGCCTTGTGTTCTGCTCTACTCCCCTCTGTACGTTGACCTGGCGGCACCATGTATATGCGCAACAATGTTTGTATGCCGCAATAATATAATTAGCATGCATGCAATATGGCAGACGCAGCACCCAGCAGGAGGATGTGGTGTCGGCTGGCATCGCAGGCTTCCTGGTCCTGTGCAGTGAATGCCTGGATGGGCCACGACCCTGTTGAGTCGGTTATCCCGTCTAGTCACTGCCCAAAAGGGCCCTCAAGGCGGGATTAGACTTTTGATGTTCGTCAATGTTCAACGTTCAGCGCTTCGCACGCGCCTTTCCTACGGCAGAGCACGCCCAGGGCCCAGATAGATTCGTGAGACCTGACACAATAGTCCTTCCCGTCCCTGCTGTCTGGCGAGTCTGACGCCTCTGTCCCGAGGATTCCTGCCTAGACGGGGCAGCCCCACGCTCAGTCTAACACGCTCCAACTGCCCTAAATGCCCGCCGGTGACTTCGCCTTGCCATTTCGGGGGTTCCCAGCGCTCTGGACGGGCTCTTAGGCGTTTGCTAGTGACCTCACCGGCTCCCCCATAGGCTCGCCTGAGCAAGCAAGTGGGGCCAGGAAAGGCCCAGGCACAGCGTCCGATGCTTCCATGCGGCGCTTCCAGACTGCCAAGCCAGCGCCGTCAACAATGTCTCGAGTCGCCAGGACGCAAAAAATAGAAAGTAAGGTACTATTACTATACCAAGCCGCAAAGCAATGAACATGGCTCGAGGCGACTTGTTCCGGGATTCCCGTCTTGCACAGCGTTCGAGCGAATTTGCCAAGGCATAGCGCGTGCGAGTTGCATGTTCACCTCGACTGTCAGGTATTATACTACCATGATATTTTGTTGGCAGTTCGGATTGTTCGACGTTGGGCCTGGTCCTTTTGCCCTGCACCTCTACTACCTGTGCTATCAAGCTGGCCGTTGGCATGGCGCGGTCGTGTTAGGAAGGCACCGAGAGCCGTGCATAAAGCGGCGTCGCGTCCTTGCCCCGTTGGGCCATCTTCCATGAATTCACCGGCGCTCCTCCTCTCGGCCGCTTGGCTACCCCCTGCCGAGCTGTGGCGCATCTGCTCTTGCCCTGTTCGTTATGGGGGTCGCGAACCCGTCGTAACTAGCACGAACGACAATCGTCGGCGGCACACACACCCTCGACGCCATCTGCCAGCGTAACGCCAGCTTCTCATCTGGTGAGCCGGCGACTGGCCAAAGGGCGAGCAGAAGAACATCATCGTCCATCGTCCATGGTTGACACCGCCTCGCAGCAGGCCAGCCAGCCAGCCAGCCAGCACACCCTCTGTCGCTTTTGACAGCACAGTTGTCCACTGGTTGGTATCTGGCCGTCCTGTCCCTTCGACGCTTCCGCCCCCGAAGCTGCCTGGGCGCTGCCACCCCCGCTTTCGATGCTTTTTTCCTGCCCTCGACGTGAAATCACCACCCTGGGCCACCGCCATGGATGTGCTGCCGAGCGGTTCCGTGACAGGCTGCAGATCCGGCTGGGTTGGCTGCGATGCCGATAACGAGTCCGCCGCCTCCGCGGCCACCACCGTCACTGGAGGGCGGAACCAGATCACCAGATTGATGTGCAGCCTGTGCGGACCAGCAAACAGCCCTCGATATGGCGCCGGACTGCAAGCTGCGGTTGCATCTCGCTGTCAATATTGGTGGTCAGCAATCTATGTCACGTCGCCGACAGGTATCAGATGGGCAAAAGCTGTTCGCAGATAGCACAGATGGCGCGTTCATATCTCGTCAATTTCTTGTTCCGCCCGAGGGTTTGTAACGCCCCGTTGGGTGTGCCAGCAGTTTGCCAGAGACACAATGGGGACAATGCCAGGTATGGGCACGAAACTTTTCACCGTTGTTACAGGCCGGTACATGTGAGACAACTCTAAACCGTCCATCCACGCTTGTCGGGCCAAAAGTCTCATCTGGGTGACGCAGCACAATCACAGTTACTCAGTCATCTCAGCTTCTGACATTTGACTTTGGCGTCGGCTTCCGACCTGCATTGACATTGACTGCCTGGCGTCGAGACAAGTAGCTACAGCACAGCCTGTCAAGCTAGTCCTACCGGCAGAACATGCCCTGAGCTGGGTCAATGCCCAACGGCTTGGAGGAGCACCCATCGCCCCAAGCCAAGATCCTCTGTGCAAAACTCAGCTTTTGGCAAGGCTCCCCTCGAGACGCCTTTCAAGTTCATGCTGACGTCGCCAGATGCAGAGCTGTCATGCTTTCGCGTTCATTGCACGGCCGCTATGCCAACCAAATGGTCGGTTCACGGCCATGTCTGATCATGAAAAAACTTTGGCTGAAAAAATGCTGCTACATATGCGAGTGTGTGTTGTCGGGCCCCCGCCGTCCTATTTTTGGTCTCGTATTCCTGCAGCATGCGACCTGCCGCACCCATGCTCGACCTGCATGCTCAACCTGAAGCTGAGAACCACTCATCCTACAATTTCGCCTTTCGCCTTTCCTGCCGTGTCGAAGATGTGCATGAGCCACTGAGGGCTTTTGTGGATGCGTGCGGTCAATTGCCCACTATGAGATACACTACAAGATTGGCAGTCATTGCTCAGTTATGCCGTAGACTTTAGCCGTGGCCAAATAATCATTCCCCAGGACCACTGGCTGGCGTTACGACATCGCAAGCCTGCCAGCTTGCTATCTTCGTTTGGAGCTGAGTCTAAAACACCGATGCTTGGGCGGGCGGCTTAACAAGTCCCGCACGCCCATCTCGCGTGAGTCCTAGGTCAGACCCACGACCTGTGCGTCTGGAATAAGCGGAGCATTACGCTGGGCGACGTAGGCACTGGGTACCTAGTAGCCGTCTATTATATTGACAAATTTCAGCGATGGCATTACAGTATATTCGCCGCTACACGAATGATGCATTGATCAGCTCCATGGCTCTCATCTGAAAATACCAGAAGTGGAAACAGCCGGGCTGATGACGCCCCGTTGTACAACAGCGACCTGCTTGAACCGCTTCACAAGGCGGTGCAGTGACTGATGTCCACGCTAAAACCGGCATGCTGAGGCCGAAAACCCATCGGGCTTAGGCACGGGAATTAAGCCCTGCTCGCTCGATTGTGACGGCAGTCTATTGACGGCATCCGCTCATGGCAATTTCGCGATACGACTGGGATCCATGGCAGTCACATCAGTGATAGCAACATATGTACTCCAGACGTACTACGAGATGTACATGACGTTCAATGAATTCAAGCCGAAGCTTGGCGGTACGTTCAAAGGAGAGTATATCCGTTGTTAACAGGGGTAACAAAATAGCCATCAGTTTCTGGTCTCGAGCCTACGCTCATCACGATCTTGACCTGACTAGCGTACGACCAGCATCTACATCTCAGCATACATGGTCTCATTTCGTAAGACCAACACGCCGCGGATCAGGGCTACGAGATAAAGACGCATTAATGGTCGTGACTTACACGAGTCCTCGATTAGTGAAGCGCAGGCTTGCGTAATGTGGCTTGACCGTCCTTGGTAGAAGTTCTCACCCTCGTGAAACAGTGGGATAACAAACGGAAAGCCACATGGCAAGGATGACAGCTCATGCTCAAGCAACAATCAGAGCCTTCACCAAATTTGCGCGAATAAAAGATGGCCGACATGAAAGAGCGGCTTGCCAAGCTCATCTTGGTGGACCAAGGCGCTGATACGGAAAAAGTGCGAGGAAAAGAATTCGTACAAATGCCGTCATTATTATGGGACATCCCAAGACTGCCATCTTTTGAAAGTGGATTTTGCTCCATGGCGATACCCGCTGCTGTTATACCCTGCCAGATCCATATCATGGCAGTAGTCTGATGTGGTGTAAGATGTGCCACGTTATTGGGCCAGAAAATGGCGTATCTGGTGAGTTGAGACGTTTGACCCCCCTTGACAACCACTGATCAAGTTATCTTGAATATCAAATTGTGATGTACTGGAAGACTCGTATCTCGGCTTTCTCCTCTCCGGTCGCCCCTGCACGCCAGCCTTGTGTTGTTGAGTGACAGCTCACCATCGCGCTATCATCAAAAGGAGTGACTGGTCCCGACGTCCACATTACGGGAGCCAACAACTCCGCCCATCGAGAACGAAGGAGAAAAAAAAAATTCACGATGCTAAGCAAGACTGGCTCAGGTTAAAGGACAATGACTCTGTACAGCGATGGGACCTATTTTACAAGGCTTGGCCCGAATCTGGTCCACTTTTGTTCGGAATTCGCACTCCGTTCCTGAACGTGACTTGACTCTTGACAATTGGGATACTTGATTAGTCGACGCTAACCCTTGACCACTGGACTAGCACCGGTGGACATGGTAGCCTCGTTCTGGTGATGGATTTGAGTGTCGGAATTCGCCCGTGAATAGACCCGGCGCGAATTTCCTTTTTGCCCACCTGCAACCTGCACCTCAGCTCTCGTCTCGTCTCATCTACGAACTCCTCGCTTGTCGTTTCACACCGATGTGCTAGTGAAAAAGGGTATAGTCCTCAAGCCCTACCGGTGTGCGCGGTGTGCCAAAAGAAAATTTGTCCCCCCCCAAAAAAATGAAATGCATCCCTAGATGTCCAATGTAACGTCTTATCTGTGTCATGGCCCCTACTTGCATCATTCAAGCGCATCACCTGCCTTGCATTTCTTGCCCTGCCTTGCAACCCAGGTGCTCAAGTCAGAGGTCTAGAACTGCATCTATTGACAAGCTGCATCATGATGATGACAAGAAACACAAGCAAGTGAGCATTCTCACCGAGATAAGAAACCTCAGATACAATAGATGGTGTGAGCAGACAAAGATCTAAGTGGCGCTGGGCTGCTCGGGTGGCTCTTCCGGGAATTTTTTTTTCGTCCCTTCGGTTGTCGAGATTTCAGTGTTCCACTCATTCTGGGCGAAGTGGCTGTGGCTTGTTTGGCGGGCGAAAACGTGGGTGGCTTATGTGGGCTGGCAGCCACGGATAACGGGCGCAGTTGGTGCGTTGATCCAGTCTGGCCTGGTCTGTAGGACGTAGGACGTAGGATGCTCTACTTGGAGGATTGAGTCCACCGCAAAATATTTAGAAAACACGTTAGGCAGGGAAATAGGTGGAAAATTACAATTTATTCCCTTGATACCCATTAATATCCAAAAATAGAAATAACATGTCAAAGAGCCACGTCCTTGCAAAAGTGTATCCAAAAATCCATTCCATTCCAGCCCAGTCCATGCCATGAGCCCACCCTTGTTCTATAATTTGTATCCACGCTCCAAGTGTGATTATCATGTAGCACGCCTGATGATGATAAGAGATAATAGTGTAATAACAAACAAACAATTCGTAGCCTGCAGTTTGAGAGACTGGACCCCTGCCATTATTACAGTGGGGTCGTCTACAGTCCTTCGTCGCCGTCGCATTGCTGCAGCATCACCACCCGGCTCACCTCCAGTTGGGGCTGCTTCCACGTTGGATACCAGCTGTCTTTGGCGGCGTTGGGCGAGCGGTCGTTCCATGGCTTGCCAGACTTGCCGTCTTCGAACCAACTGTTTGTGCCGCCGACGGCAAGGTTGATGATCAGATAGAACTCTTGATCAAAAGGGTGCGTTGTTGTTGCCGGTCTGGCTCCAGACATTCGTCACACGGGTGCTGTTGGCTGTGTAATCGGGGAAGCCGCCTCGCTGCCACATGGGGCGGTCAAAATTGGTGTAGAGCACTTGGAGGAGACGGCTGTTGACGTAGGTGAACAGGTACTTCTGAGACCATTCTAGGCCATATGTGTTAAAGCCGTTGCTATACGTTGTGTGAAGCGCCTGGCGCTTGTTGTTGGTTTTCCACCAGGCATCGTTGGCGGGATCCGGGCCCCAGTGAAGAGCAGATGACATGATGTTGTTACCGCCTTGCCCGTAGGTCAAGTTGTTGCCTCGAGACTCCATGATGTCGATCTCTCCTGATGCCGGCCACGCTCCGTAGGTGTCTTTGACGGGCATCATCCAGATGGCCGGCCACAGCCAGTCGCCCTCGGGAAGCTTGGCCGTCACCTCGACACGGCCGTACTTGAGCTTGGCGCCCTTCATGGTATGGATGCGGCCTGACTTGGTGGGAGGAACAATACTCGAGTTACCGGCGGTGGTATTGGTGGCTGCCACGCAGCTATACCAATCCTTTGGCGTACAGGTCCCATCTTTGAGAAGATTGATGACATTGTTCTTCTCAACCTTGTCGGCATCCTCGAGAGTGGCTTTGATGACCAGGTTGCCACCCTCAATGAAGACATTCTCGTCGCCACCAGTTGTTCGCTCAAATCCACCATTGCTAGAGGCCACGGTTAGCTTGTGCTGCAAAGGTCGTTAAATTCATCTCGCTATGCGACGCGACTTACTCACCCAAAACCTCCTACTTGAACCTCCTTAGTCCATACGTTGGTGTTGAGGCCGCCATCAAAGCTGTCATCCAGAACGGGGCAATATTTGTGGTGAACGACATTGCGAATGCCATCCCATACCAGGAAGCCTGAAATGGCCAGGCCAATAAAGATACCGATGATGGGCATGATCGTAACCCACTTCTCTTTCGGGTCCTTCTTCTCTAGCCAGGGCTTCTCAACCTCGCCTTTCATCACCCACCTTGAGTGAAAGTATCTCTGGGAGTTGACATCGTAGCGGGGGCCTAACGCGCTTGAGGACCCGTAGCTGGAAGCTGGCCGTGAGGCATCTGGGCTAGTGAAGGGATTTGTGCTCCTGCCAGGTCGGTGTGAGGATGCCGTGTCGTTGTCAAAGAGATTTCGGCTGGCATCTGTATTTGGTGTTCCAGGGCGAATTGGTGTCGCGTTTACTGTGGTGGCAGCAGAGGGGACTGGGTGGCCATAGTAGCCGTTGTATGGCTCCTGGTCCATATTCGCTGATTGAAAGGAATGGGGAGACGGGAGATGTCAGTGACGGGCAGTGCTATTCAAGAAATGCTTGTATATCAAAACGAGGACCGAAATAGCAAGCTCGAAAGCCGCCAGGGACGAGTTAGGGCAACGAACGATCGCTCCAGTGACTGTCTGGTCGTCAATCTGTCCGGCTGGTGTGAATGTGCAACGTCCGGCAGCGCATAGATCGTGGAGATAACCAGCGGCTGATGCTTCAGTGCCTGATCGCGGATCCCCAGAGCTGTGCAAGGCTGTGATGGCTGGTATTATTCTACTGGGTTTCTTATCGAACGAAGGTACAGGTAGGTAAGTTAATGAATGAACGAGCGTTGGAGATCGCAAAAGTTGGGAGACATGTGGGTGGACCAGACCGAGAAGCTGCGACTGCGAACGATCGAGTGGTGGGTAGAGTGGTGGGCTCGCGGATGGCATTGATCGGGCAAAGGGCCACGGGCTAGCCGGGTGCATCAGTGGCGGCAAAGTCAAGGTCAAGGGGCAGTTGGCGCCTGGGG
>AFRD01000120.1:0-78323 GCA_000222875.2 Periglandula ipomoeae IasaF13
TGACAGAGGAAAGGAACGATGGGGATGTTGGAAAACCAGATCGTTGGGCGAAAGGTAACGTGCAAGAGCCAACGACGCAGAGTTGCGAGCCGGGAGTGTTGTCTTGTGTAAAAACCACCAAACTAGCAGAGATAACAAACGACACGCCCGAGTTCAAAACGACACAACTCCGTTCATGGAGTGGCACGCACCAGACAAGACGAGAGGACTGCAACCTTATTGGTTCGGGATGGACGACCGGGCTGGCGCAGGCTTGCGCAGGCTTGCAGGTTGTGGGCTCGTCTGGGGTCAAGTCGCGAGTGATGGTTTGGCGCAGGACGGACGGCGGGACTCGTCGACCTGCGCTCGCTGCCCTGCTCAGCTGCTGAATGTCGAATGCTGATCCTCGCCCTGAAAAGACACTGGAGATGACGGCGTGGTGCAGCTTGCACTAGCTCGACTCGGCGATGGCTCCTAGACTAAAAAGATGGCTTGGACTCCATTCTCGACGCCGCCGAGCCGTGGCCTCTACCTCGTCCAGAGAACTTGTCACCGTGCTTGGGGACCGGATACTACGCTACGAGTTCTAGGTCTTGCTCACTGCTCAATTGTGCCTGGGTTAGCCTTGCACGAGAAGTTCGACTCATTAGCATCTTACGCCTCGTTATTGGCTTGACCGTCGACGATGATAGCAAGACTACACGAGGTGGATGCCGCTGACAGGGGCTGCCTACCTAGGTAAGTAGGTAATGGCTGTCTGACAGATGCAAAAGCTCCTAACGAATTTCTCCACCGCCGGACATAGATCTGCTCCTGAGCAGCTTTGCACTTTTGGCATTGTCAATATTAAAATTCGATGTGGAAACTCAACACCCACTTCGAAACGATTGGCTCCGACAACGTATTCCCGCCCCAGCGTGGCCCTGTTTGGCAGAACCCTTGTTACGTTTCAGTGACAACTCCAGTGGCACAGTGTATATGTAACTCCGTCTTGAATATGCCTACTGACAGTCATATTGCCCAGGGCAGCCATGACCGGGAATATAACAATCGTCGGCAGTCAATTTTTCGTTTGATAGCTGCCTTCAAGCCCTCGGACATGTGTGGCACGGTCCAAGCTGGAAATTTGTGTTTCACCGCAAACTCGCTCGCTTGTCCTTGGATTTCTAGAAACAATGCGGCTCATTCTGCAATTCACTAATAGAATGTCTCAGCAGGTCCCCCAACGTTTTTCTCAGTCAGTGGCAGTCCACGAGTCGCGTCGCGATTACAACCAGAGTACCTCCAGGTGCCGACGAGCAGTCCCGTGTGCTGGTAAGCACAAACAGAGAGAGATCGACAACGAGCCACGATGGAGAGCTTGAGCGGGTAAAGTGTTGCACCTGCCAAGCATGGTTCGTACACATGCTCGAAAACCCACTACTTGAGCATGTCATTGGTAAGTGAAATTAACCACTAGCGGCCGATGGCAGTGGTTGATGGCAATCAAAAGACTGGTGCGGGTGCAATGGTGAGAGCTGTCAAAGGTCGAAACTGAAGGCAGACAGCGGCGACAAAGCACGCCGCTGACTCGGCAGCCCTGATCCCTGCCGCCCTCACTTATCCCGAACCTTCATATTGCCTCTCATCGGCAGGATATTTTGCAAGGTAGGCTACTCCTCGAGTCGCTCCGTGGGAGTTCATGGATGTATAAGCGTGACCATCTCATGGCAGAGTACACACCCTGGACTCCGTCCTCATCCAGTGTTTCCTTGGGTCGAGTCAAAGCATGGACCCTGTCGACATGTTGGTGTCATGAAAATGTCGGTGCGCTCCCTGCCGAGCAAACGGCCAGATATGTGGGGAACGGGAGATGAGATGACGATACCATGCCTTTCTCGGAACCCCCATCCCCCATCTCAATCTCCGTGTTTGCTTTTTCTCGTCTGGAGCGCGTGGTGCTATTTTGGCTCTTCAGCATCTGTCTTAGATGCTCGATTTTCACCACAAAAGCCTCGAAATGCTTGCCCCACCGCTGGCCTTTGGAAAAGCTCGGGAATCGAATCATGTCTCGCGAACGCGCATACTGGTACCCCGTGGACGTGCAGTGATTACTTTCGTGCTACTTCACCCTCGCATGCTTGTTTGCAAGGTGGCGCTGAACATGGTGGGTGTCAATCTGAACAGCTACCGAAAAGGGGCATGTGGCTGGCCTTTCTCCCCCAAAACCAAGCCTGACTGGAGATAACCTGCATGAATTGAGAACAGGGAATCCCCGACTCGTCCATTGGTTGTCGTTCGGTCATCCTAAGAAAGGCATTTTGCCTTGCCGATGTAGCATTCAGTCGTATACATAGACAAGCCATGCCCCATGTCTCTCGTTAGCCTCACATACCGTTACAAACCATGTGCTCTTTCCAAAATGGACCAGGTCCCGCAGCTCTCATGGGATAGAGTACGGTAGGCTCGACGGTGAATATTAATTGTCTTAAGTACAGAATCGAAACATTGCGCACGGCACGAACCTCAAGCTCTGCCTGGGAAGTTCCGACTGCCAGGATCAACAAATGGCAAGGTTCCTGCATTATTAATTGCTTTTCCCGGCTACCGTTTTTTGAGTGCTTATGTGGCGTCCAGATTGGACAGCTCAATGGCTTGGATGTCTCAACGAACAAGGACAACACCAGGGCGCAACCCCCGTTCGACGCATCTGGGTGTAGGGTACCGGTTCTGGACACGAAGATGCCATTGATCTTATTATGGGCGGTCTTTGCCAGGCTGCATCATTTCAAGGTTTGTGTTCAGGGACATAAGTGGCGATTTGGGTCTCAAAGTTTGATTGAGGATAAGGTCGTGATTGATGGAGATGTAATCCGCACGCGGAACGGCACGTAAGGCGCAGCAAATGCCAATTCACCTACCCAGGTGCCGGGTCCTTAATGGCCGTGCATGCGTGAGGCAGTGTTTCGGTTGGTATGTGACATGATAGGCCAAACTCTAATAAAAGCATGACAGGGTATATGTGTTTCCAGGATGATATAACCCCAGCCAACAATCAATAACACGTGAATAAGAATGGGAGTTGGGACCACAACACTTCTCACATATCAGAAACCGGAAAATTTCGATAAAGTAATATCACTATGTAAACAGTCTCCTTTGCGCCATGCTAAAATCATGCCCAAGGTTTTCAGTACAATTTTCTAGTAAAAGCCGAACGCCAAAGGGCGAGATCCCCGCCGAAATCAGTATCCCTGGGTTCAGAGATACCTAGTTTCAAGCCACTCTTCGTTCCTCATTCGCAGATCCAGACCATACTGCGCCCACCATTTGCGCGCCCTGTTCTGGTCTTGATCCCCGATGCTGTCCTCCAACGCTTCCTCGATATTACAAGTGCGGAACTCGACGAGCTGTTTCCTGCCTTCCATGCCTTCGAGTTCGCCGTGGGCAAACTTGCGCCACCACTCAAGCACGTGTACGTGTTGGTGAATGGTTGAACTGAGGAGCACCTCTGGGTCGAAGACGAGCTTGTTGTCGCCTTTAAGACGGCGCCAGGTCTCCAAAACCTCGACTTGACCCCATCGGGAGGCGACTTTGGCGACGGCATCACCATGTGCAACGGGTATGCCCGATGCATCCCACCATTTGAGGACGTCTGCTTGGCCGTGCTGCGAAGCCCAGAGGAGAGCACGGCCGGGACGAAGGACGATTTCTTCATCCTGGGCAGCGGCATCGCGCCACCACTCCAAAACGAGCAGGTTGCCTCGGCCGCTGGCCTGCTCGAGAGACGCTTCGGTGTAGCGGAGAGGTAGGCCAGATCGTCGCCACCACCAGTCGAGGATGCGGACGTGGCCATTCTTAGAAGCACCGTCTACGGCCTCAGCATCGTACATGTGCTCTTCGCGGAACCATTTGCTTTGTTTCCAAAAATCAAGAACGTCGGTTCGTGGGTAGTACGCTGATGCGTTGGTGGGGAGAGTCGTGCCATCGAAGGCCTTGAAAAGATCAGGCCGGTTGGCCTCCATGTATGTGAGAACGTCGATCAGAGCGAATCGTATTATGAACTTTACCACCAAGGCCGGCACGTCTCGGAAGCTCGGAGGGGATTGGGATAGCTTCTTGCAAATTGCAGGCGAGTTGCATGTCAGAACCGTCCATTCCAGCTCGTGTTCATAGACCTTGAGAGGATCTGTGGGATCCTTGGGTTCGAGAGACCATGCAGGCGGCATGGGGAGGTTGGTGTACATGCCCAGTGCTTTGGCTAACTCCCAGTCGTCGGCATGGTCGAGAACGATTGTCCATATTTCGGGGGGCAGTTTTGAGCTGATCTTTCCGTTGGATTCTGGTAATACGACACTGCCTGTAGCCATTTCGACATCTCGTTCCAGACCAAGCAAGTCAGCTTGATTCTTGACGATGCCAAGAACCTCATTGAAGCCGTTCCAGTTGGGGATTCTCTTGGGGTTAAGCTGGCCTTCGTAGTGCCATAAGATTGGTGTCATGACGCGGATCCAGTTCCATTTTCTGTGTAATTTACTGAGGTGTCGTTTCGTCATGGGATGTGACCACATGTGCGTACTCATTCCAGGCACTAAGACGATGCTCTTCTGGATATTCCATCCCAGTAGGACTTCGCCCAGGAAGGTGTCCGCCACGCCGGCCAACATCTTGGCGATTCCATTTGTATCCAGCGGGACGCAGACCAATAGGTCTGCCCAATCCACCAACTCGAATGCCTGCTGGCGAAAGAACTCCACGTCGTCAGCCCGCTCTCGTTGGCCAAGGGCCAGACTGCGGTTCTCCATGACGATGATGGTCTGGGTCAAGCGCGGAACGACATCGTCGACTATGGCACGCATTTCGATGTTGGGATTTTTGGATAATCGAACGACCAATGCCTGGGCCCACGAAGTATCGCGCGGCCCTGTGACGGCGACGAGCAGCCGCAGTTTGCGATTCCTCGAATTCATGTCATGCAAGGATGAGCATGAGGAGGCCGACGATATCAGGCGCGGATGGAAAGACGGGTAGTTCGCCATGATGATGTAGTTTTGGAGTCGGGGAACATGGTGACAGGCCCGAGACCTTGGGCTCTCGATAAGCAGAGGCCTTTTGATGAAGCAGCGGTGTGTGCGATTTTGCTTTGTGCGGGTTGCGTATGTGCGTGTGAGAGAAGAGAAATGCACAACTCGGAACGAGGGCGGCGCACAGCTTTGGGCAGCATGCGCAACTACCGCAACGCCCCAGCAATCAGGCAGTCGGTAATAGGTACGTTTGGGACAGAGACGCAGGTTCGAGTCCCCAAATGCCCAGCAAGGGGGCGGGCGGCGAAGGAGTGATTGGTGGTCTGGCGATGTAGTCGTTGACGGGAGGATCGAATGCATATAGCCTAGATTTCAATGGCGAGCTGAAAGGGCCTGGCACGCAACCGGCATCCCAGAAAGCACCTGGACATGCAACCCTGAGCAGCCTGAGCCGGGGATGCGCAGACGTCATTGCCCAATTTTTCTCAGTAGTGAAGGCACCCAAATGCAGCCAAGGTACAGATGGCCCAGGGGTGGCTGGCCAGCGACATTAGCGTCAAGTGCACTGATCAGGGTTGCAGCACTGCCGCTCCATGTCGATTCACTTTAATCCAGTCTGAGACCAGCTGCCGTAACCCAGGATGCCACATAACATAGTTGGGTAGGCTGAGGAAATTCATGCCACATACGAAATACTTCATCGTCTGATGCACTTTGGCCGTATGGTATATTGCCCCAGCTAGGAATAGAAATAGCTTAATTCAGCCGTCCTGCGTCAAAATCACATCACATCATCCGGCATGGCTGTATCGCACAATGTCACCGCTTGCATCACATGACTCTGACTCCAACTCATTGGCTCGGCCGTGAAGGAAGAAACCGGTAGCCGGGTTTGACAGCAGCAGTGAAGGAGTGGGCATGGGCATGGAGAAAATGGATCCAGCATCGATCGGCCCAGTCATCCAGTCAAGGCTCAAAAGCTTTGACGACTGCAACGACGACGACCGAGGACGACCCTGAAGCATATCTACACATCCATTGTGTCTCACTGCTGCTGGGCACATCGACTTTGCTTTTTCCTCCGTCTTCCATCCCACGGCAAACTTCCGTTTCGCTGCCCCTCCAGTCGCCCTCTGCATCCCGCGCATCTCATTCGTCCTGCACGTCCCGCGTCTAAATCTGCGCTGCGCTAAAAATTTATCTTCCTCGCCTCATCCGCACCACACCCCGCCAACTCTTTCACGGCAATGTTGGACCAAATGGCAAATGAAATCAAGCTCATCTCCGGGAGCTCTCACCGGGAGCTCAGTGCCAAAGTCGCTAGTCGGTACGTCTGATCCCCCTCTTCGCTGCGGGCGTATCGTGACATTGGGTGTCACTTGCACCATGACACGGCCTGGTAGCACGGGTCCCTCCGATACGGCGCTTGTCGCGAAAGCTGACTGACTTTGAATCACCAGACTAGGCATTGAAGTTGCCAACACCATGAGCCTCAACTATTCAAATCAAGAAACAAGTGTTTCCATCGGTGAATCTGTGCGAGATGAAGATGTCTTTATCCTCCAGTCGACGGCCCCTGGAGACGTTAACGACGGCCTCATGGAGCTTCTCATCATGATCCATGCTTGTCGCACCGCTTCTGCTCGTTGCATCACCGCTGTCATTCCATCGTTTCCTTATGCAAGGCAAGATAAGAAAGACAAGTCTCGTGCTCCTATCAGCGCCAAGCTTATTGCAAATATGTTGCAAGTTTCTGGTTGCGTAAGTCAATAGCTGAGACAACTCCTCGGGGCATTGCTTCGATATGACCGCATATCACTGACTTGTATGTCCAATAGAACCATGTCATCACAATGGACTTACATGCCTCACAAATCCAGGGCTTCTTCAACGTCCCTGTAGACAACCTTTATGCAGAACCCTCAGTTCTCCGCTGGATCCGTGAGAATCTGGAATCGGAAAACTGTGTCATTGTGTCTCCTGATGCTGGCGGTGCCAAGAGAGCGACTGCCATCGCTGATCGCCTGAATGTCGGATTCGCCCTCATCCACAAAGAGCGCCCCCGTCCCAACGTCGTTGGTCGTATGGTACTTGTTGGAGACGTTCAAGACAAGGTGGCCATCCTGGTTGATGACATGGCGGATACATGCGGTACTGTATGCTGAACCCATCCTCCGCAGCTACTGTTCTAGCAATTGTTGTCTCAAGAGCGAGATGTGCTGACTTTCCCCTAGCTCGTCAAAGCTGCAGAGACGGTCAACCAGCACGGCGCGAATGAAGTCTACGCCATTGTCACCCACGGTATCTTGAGTGGCAAGGCTATTGAGAACATCAATGCTTCGTGTCTCGCTGGTCTAGTTGTTACCAACAGTAAGTACCACCGGATCCCACACCATATTGCATGTTCCATTGACATCTGGTCCAGCTGTTCCTCTTGGTGACAAGACAGAGAGGTGTCCTAAACTAAAGGTGATTGATGTATCAGCCACCTTGGCAGAGGTACGTGAAACGCTCTTTATCCTGACTTTGACCAACCCCGCTAAGCAAGTTCCCCAAAAGGCCATCCGCCGCACTCACAATGGTGAATCTGTCTCCTATCTTTTCACGAATGCCCCTGTTTAATCGACCTTGTTGTCGAATCAATTGAGCTTGTTTTTTTTTCTTTGGCGTCGGTAAGCAACGCACCTCCGCCTTAACGAAGGCCCAGCCTACACGACACTGACAACCGTAGTCACTGGATAACGAGTTTGTGTATCGTTTGTTTCAATCGGGTAGTGACGCTGTTCACGGTGTCTGAACCTTTTCCCTTTTTTTTTCTTCTTTGGCTTATGAAACCAGAAAAAAAAATAACGTTGTCACACCTCTGAAAGTGATAATTAGACTTCGGCGCATTTATCTAGATATTTGAGAATGTCTCGTCTCGTCACTACCTAGACTATGACATAACACACTGCTTACCCTGCGTGCTCAGGCGGCGAGCAGTGTCAGTCTCATTCCTGTAACAGTACTGTATGACACCCTCACCTCCAGTCGCTCTGCGGTACAGCCGATTGCATCCCGTAAGTGAGTGGTTTTGATATGAACACTCAGCTGCAGCCAGAAAAAGCCTATGGGTGTAACTTCAATAGAGATGCACGACAAATAGGTTGGCTGCCGAGCGGTTTTGAAATCTCGATGATGTAGACCACAAGATTACAATAGAGAGAAAAAACAACAATAACAAGAACAAAAACCGTAAAAATGTATAAAATCTCGCGTTAATCAAATCCACCTTCGCCAGGAGACAGACGATTTGATGAGTCAGCCATTGTGATTTATACACTGCCTATCAGCTCAAAGCGGAAGGCATGGTGGGGCATTCAATCTGCCACGTCCCCTTGTTGGCAGTCATCGTCTCGTTAGCTACACATGTCTGGCGCGATCCATACCAGACGATGCCAAATGCCCTTGTCAAGTTCAGGTCATAAATAGAGACAGCAAGCTCTTGAATTCACAGAAAGTATATGCGTGTTGACCGATCCTCCATGCGCGTGTGTGGGCGGCTGTTCGGGCTGGACCGTCCAACATGACGACACAGTTGCTAACCACAGAGCTGGCGAACCTCATTCAGGAGAGCAAGAGGAAGCATAATGACTTGAGGCAGGTATGTATCTGTGTGCACAGCAGGTTAAGTCACAGTTCTGTAAGACTGATGATATAATTGATAGGCTGCGGAAAAATCGTTGGAGGAGCTGAAGCAGCTGGGCAACGTCTCTGAGCAAGCTGCACCGGAATGTATGAGGCTGCCCAGAGCAATGTGTTTTCTATGACCGCTCCGCTAACACCTAATGCAAGTGCTCTCACAAAAGCCAAATTTTGTCAACCCATTCATCATAGCATGTGGCACCAAGAACGCAAAGTTTACAGGCATAGCCATCGTTTGCTTGCAGCGCCTGATTGTTGCCCGCGTTTTGCCCGAGGCGAAGCTGAACCAAGTACTCGAGGCGTTGATGCAGGCATCGTCGGCCGGGTTGGATGTCCAGCTTAAGATCTTGCAGGCGCTTCCATCATTATTGCAGAATTACTCATCTGAATTGAAAGGTGACCTTTTGGTGACGACGCTGAATATCTGCTTCATTTTGCAAAGCAGCAAAAATGCGATAGTCAACAACACCAGTGCTGCAACTTTGCAGCAGTTGGTGGTATCCGTGTTTGACAAGGTTGTTTCCGAGGACAGTGAGTTTTGAGTAACTGGAGAACAGGCCAAGGAACACTACAGCTGATATGCATCTGCTTAGAGAATGGGCTGGATTCGCCGATAGCCGGGGAAGCGGCTTCTGCAGACGGAACAGTTCAACTCCATGCGGCTGCTCTTGATGCTTACAGAGTAGGAGTTTTCATTCAATCCTTCATTAATGAAAACGCACTGACCGTCATGCAGATATTCAACGACCTTTGTCTCATGACAGAGAATCAACGACCTGAGTTCCTGAGATTCTCGAATCTACCGCAGACCTTTGGTCTAGAACTGATTGAATCTGTAATTACGAATCATGCGTCTGTGTTCACTACACATTCCGAACAGGCTCAAGTTCTACGTGTCAGGGCAATGCCATTGATTGTGAGTGCACTCAAAGGAAAGCCATCCTTTGCCACAACTGTGAGGCTTGTGCGCATTCTCTATACGATGCTCCGAAGACATATCGATATCCTTCCCGAGGAATGTGGAGATGCACTTGACATTCTCATTCACCTTCTTGACCAGGATTCTGCATTATGGAAGAGAGCACTCTGTATGGAGGTCTTCAGAGGTATATTCAGTGACTATGCATTGGTCCGGAAGATATTCTCTCTTTACGACGCGCAAAAGAGTGACAGGAATGTCATTAAGACCCTTGCTGCTACTTTTGTTCGACTGAGCACGGAGAAGCCCGCGGTGATTGGTCTTGGTCATCAGTCAACCGTTCCTATGACTGTCTCGTCCAACACCTCAGGCACGTCAACCGATCAAGCCATGCTGGAAGCTGGAATGAGTGGTATTATCAGCGGAGCCATGGGATCTGAAGCTTCTAATACAGGTATCAGCACGCAATGGAGTTCGATCCACGTACCCTGCATAGATCAACTCGACAAAGCAGATCCTCCATCTATCCCTGAATCTTATGTATACAGTCTGATTCTATCTTGCCTGTCATCCTTGTCAGACGGCCTGGCCAAATTCATTCTGCCGTTGACAGTTCCGAGTGAGAGCCGCAAAGCGTCAAAGCATGAAGGCAGGGATTCTCCTGCCCCTGGAGGAAAGAAGCAAGGTGGGCGAGAGCGAGCAACTTCCTTCAAGAAGAATCCTATCCCCGTCAATCCACTTCAGATGGAAGACCTCCCTATGCATGAAGATGTCAAGATCTGTGCTGCTCTTGTGGATGAGTGTTGGCCGGCCATTCTCGCCACGTTCTCTACGTTCCTGTACGCTGCACTTGACTCTGAGTATTACCATGGACTTGTTCGATCGTTTCAAAGATTCGCCCACGTTTCTGGCCTGCTGCAATTGACTACTCCTAAAGACGCTTTCTTGACAACGCTCGGCAAATCTGCAGTACCTCCTAATCTTCTTACCGCATGTCTCAATGCCGGTCAACCGCGGCCGACAACACCGAGCACTCCTTCCGAGCCCACGAGCAGCCTTTTGAGCAATGCTCGTGATCTCTTGAGCGTTGAAGCTTTGACTCCCGGATCTCCAGCTGAGAGACAACGACAGCCATCTTTTGAGACCGGCACCGGGTCTCTCAACACGCGAAATCTCTTGTGCTTGCGTGTGCTTCTCAATCTAGGCATTGCTTTGGGACCAACTCTGGGACCTGCTTGGGGGATCATTTTTGAGACACTACAGCAGGCAGATTTTGTTCTTTTTGCCACGGCCAAAACGCCTGGTCGAACACCCTCTGTTAGTCGATCAGCGGACCAAGGGACTGACAGCGATGCGTTGATGGCCAACTTCAACACCGAGATAAAATCCGTTGAAACTGCAGCTACAAGACTTGTCGAGAGCACCGTCGATTTTCCTAATGCTCCGTTTGTAGAAGTGGTTGAGGCAGTATGTAGTCTGCTGGAAAAGTCGTCACCAGAAAGGCCAGAAGCGAGTAATCCGGCGAGTCCATCACCGAGCGAATCACACAAGGCCCTGGGCCATGGACATCGTCGTGTATTAAGCTTCTCGAGCCCTGCTTCAACATCCTCAAATCAAGAATTCCTCTTCGCACTTGCCAAGCTTGGTGAGATATCCACTGTGAACCTGGAGAGGCTGCTCATGGATGCGCCTACTGCTTCCGGTTGGAATATTCTTACAGAAAAGGTGATTCAAACTCTTGATTCTGCAGCGCTCGGACCCGCCGTGAGGGTGAGGGCTGCGGAAGTCCTATCTCGGCTGGCCTTAGAGGCAGCTACAGCAACGTCATCGATCTCAGAGGGAGGCAGAGGCGAGGTTCAATTGCGATTATTGACATCATTACGGGACGCTGTGAGATCCTTGAATAAGAATGCGCGGTCTGAGTCGGTTTCCAGTGTCGCTACGGACATTGACGTCCACCGGATCATCCTTGAGGGTCTGAAGAGTATCATTGAAGGGTGCGGTGAGAACCTCGTAAATGGCTGGGATGTCGCGTTCGAAATCATCGGTAGTGGGTTTGTATTGTCTCGGACGACTATACAGGAACATAGGAAAGACTCGGAAGTCGGTTTGCTATCCACGAGATCACCCAAACTGACCCGTTCATCATTTGGGTCTTTGCAGCTAATTTGCTCGGACTTCCTCTCGTCTCTCCCCAACTCATGTTTCCTGATTTTGGTCGACATTTTGTACAAGTTCTGCTCACAGGATGATGACCTTAACATTGCACTAACGGTAAGCTCTTGCAACACATATGATTGAAGAAAACACGCAATTTTCGGTGCTAACATATATGCGGCTCTAGACTGTAACATTCTTCTGGGTTTTGTCTGATTTCTTATCTGCAAAAGCGAATACATTAGCCATCACAGCGGATCTTGTACAAACTTCTGACGAGGCAGAGTTGGAGAAGAAGGCTGCTGACCGTACACAACAAGGGTCCGATGCTGCCCTGTGGATGCTGCCACTTCTCAGACTTGCAGCCGTGACTTCGGATGAAAGGTTGGATCTGCGAAACTCGGCGATTCAGACCCTTCTCAGGATTTTTGATGCGTACGGTGATCGTCTTAGCCCGGAAGCTTGGTCAACATGTATCAAGTCAGTCATATTCAAGCTTTTCACATCTTTAGAAGATGAACTAAAAGCTACAACATCCGACATGGCGGAAGTTGATGAGAGGGATCGAGCCGATTGGCACGGCACTGCCGTCGTAGTCCTTGACGGAATATCGGCACTTCTCTCCAATCACATCGAGACCTTGACATCTCATTCGGCTTTCGACCAATTGTGGCGAGAGCTTCTCGAGCACTTTGCAACTTTACTCGACTTCAATGTCCTTGAGATCAATACTGCTACGTTCAAAGCCCTCAGTCATATCTTGTCTCAGGCGGTTGAGAACAAGAAGAAATCAGTCTTCAATAAAGCCTCTGTTGAGATTGCATGGGACCTCTGGGCCAGGGGCGTTCCAGCCTCGAACGTTCACGAGGGGAAAGCTGGAGATAACCAGAACTGCCAGGTGGCATATGTAGCAGCATTGAAGCAGATCTACAAACCGATTGAAACAGATCTTACCGCGGAAAATGTTAAGCGTATGTTGACCTTGCTGCGGCAGACGGTCCAAGACGCAACAATCAGCAGTTACACCCAGGATATCGAGCACACCACTAATCTCCAAAGCCAGGTCATGGCTGCCGTGGAAATGATCAGAACGGATGTCGAAGGCGTTTCATCAGCCATCATCAAGCAAGTTTCCGAATTCGTTACGTTGGCGTACGATCGGGAGCTCTTCACCTCAGGCTCAAAACGCACGTATGTGGCCATGTCTAAAGCTAGCATCCAATTTCTTGAGAAAATCATCCTTAACCATGCGGGAAATGTCGACATATACAACAGTGGAGCATTTTCTGAAGCGTTGGCGGCTCTGCATAAACCTATTGCGCTGAAATACAGCTTCCCCATAATCGCGAAATCAGTGGCGCCGTGGCGACTTGCAACATTGTCTGCGCTGTCTATCCTGAATGGCACCCTCCCTCGACTCAACGCTCTGGATGTGCCTCGCCAGATAGTGCAAGGGATATGGGTAACGGTGGTCGCAGTGGCTGATGGCATTCTCAGCGCTCAGAGCAGTGATGCGCCGGCGGACACAGCTTTAGAAGAGGACGAGAGCTTCGACATTGACTCGTTCCAGAAGCTGCGAAAGCTTATAATTCCTGCTCTCGGCGCCGAGACTATCTCTAATGAAGCACGAAAAGCCTACGCCGAGAGCCTCTTCAAGAACTCGATAATCCACAATGTCGGGCCAACAGAGCGAAAGTCCTCCAATGATGAGGATGAGTTTGGCCTGTCTTCGCTGTACACACCACGAGCGGGTCGGACTGTATCTCTGTCACCAACTAAGAGGAAGAACATGGCGTACGTTGCCTTTGACGAGCTTTTCGCTCTTGTGTCCGCTCAAGAGGATGATGAACTACCACAAGACTTCGAGACGACCAAGCCAAAAACCACGCCTGGGAAAAAGAAGATGCCCTCTACAGAATACACATGCGCTTTACGCAACCGTATCGCCAAGACGGCGTCGCCGTTCTTTATACTTCGATGCGCACTCACTATCCGTGCCTATGTTGCTGATCAACCGTTGCGGGGACATATGCCGCAGCCTCTGAGTCAACGTAAGGAGCTCATTTGGACGTTGAGGAAGCTGATTGAGCTTGAAAGCCGGGATGAGGCCATCCCATCACTGGAAAAGGCTGAGGGAGAGAGCAAAAAGCACCTGCTGCGATTGTATCCGCTGTTAGTCAGGGCACTCAGCGTTGGGAGAGACGAGGTGGTGTTGAAATTGCTGGGCGAAGCATTGGAGGCCGTAGGAGGAGAGCTGGGCATTGCATAGAGCGAAAGCGTTTAGTTAGGACGGACCGCTCAGCATTCAGCTGAGAGAAGGCGTTTGTTCAATCGCAAAGGTAGTCTTAGAATATTATTGTTCAGTCACGTCGACTTTGAGCTGCTCTCACTTACACACCCAATTGATCCTATCTAAAAGTTCAAGGTGGGGCAGACCATGTCTTTGGAGGGGCACGGCATTCATGACCTCGAATTCTCAGAATTTCCACGAAACCTCCATCTCTCATCACGGCCGAACCTCCTTCCGCAAGCCCAGCAACAGTCCCAAGAAAAAAAAATGGGCAAATCCTCCAAGGACAAGCGCGACGCATACTACCGTCTCGCGAAGGAGCAAGGATGGCGAGCCCGAAGCGCGTTTAAGCTTCTCCAACTGGATGAAGGTAAAAATTTCCAACGACACCCTTGCACCTCGAGTAAATGCCCAATTCCCCATATTCATACACAATGGTTGGGGAAAAGAGTTGTCAAAAGCCAGGAAAGCAACAATCAACTAACAAACCCAGAATTCAACCTCTTCGCCAACGTCTCCCGCGTAGTCGACCTCTGCGCCGCCCCAGGCTCCTGGTCCCAAGTCCTCTCGCGCGTGCTCATCCAAAACCAAACCTTCGGCCTGCGCAGCTGGCAGAACCAAGAAGCCCACCTACGACGGCACATGCTCTCCGTTTTCCCCGAGTCGAATTCGCAGTCCTCGCTCGAAACAACAATCGCCTCGCAGCACGAAGCATCCCGGCCGAGAGACGACGTCAAGATCGTGTCGATCGATCTGCAGCCCATTTCTCCCCTAGAGGGAATCACCACCCTCCGTGCGGACATAACTCACCCCGACACGGTACCTCTGTTGCTCAAAGCTCTTGACGCAGATTACGACGCAGAAAAGGCGGAAGGGAAGAGACAGGCTTCGCAGCCCGTGGATCTGGTGCTGAGCGATGGGGCGCCAGATGTGACGGGGTTGCATGACTTGGACATCTATGTGCAGAGCCAGCTACTCTTTGCGGCGCTCAATCTGGCGCTGTGCGTGTTGAAGCCGAGTGGCAAGTTTGTGGCCAAGATTTTTAGGGGCAGGAATGTGGATGTGCTGTATGCGCAGCTCAAGATCTTTTTTGAGAAGGTCGTGGCGGCGAAGCCGAGGAGCTCGAGGGCGAGCAGTATGGAGGCGTTTATCGTGTGCTTGAATTTCCGACCACCTGTTAGATTCAAGGCCAGTTTGGAAAAGCCATTGGGCGTGAGCGAACGGTTGGATACCATGGTCAAGGAGAGGGAGCGGCAATTGCCCATTGTTGCCCAGGCTCGGATGCAGAATGTCGAGACGGGTGCATGGGATTGCACTTCTCAAGAAGTATTTGGTTCTGTCGGTACCAGCAACGCTGGTATTACGGAAATCGAGCTTTACGATGACACTGACGATATTTCCAACACCACTAGCAGCAAGAGCGACAACAGCACGAAGTGGATTGCACCATTTATATCCTGCGGAGATCTGTCGGGTTTTGATTCCGATGCTTCCTATCTACTCCCTGAGGACTATGTCTCGTTGGACCCCGTGCAGCCTCCCATTGCGCCGCCGTACAAACGTGCCGTGGAACTGCGAGCCGCGCAGTCCAAGACTGTACGATAATTCAAAACGACGACAAGAGGAAAGGAAAAGAAAATGCAAATAATGACATACTGGATCTAAAATATGCGAATGATCCTGGTCGCGCCGGATGACAAGAAAATGACCAAGTGCAATAGGCTTGGAAAACCAAAACATGGGCAAATGCAAGAACTTATGACCAAAAAAAAAAAAAAAAAAATACATCACCATTTCATCCTCCATTCAACTGGCTCTAGTGGCCTGCTGGCACGTCCTTCTGTCCCTTCCCGCCCATCTCGAGCATTACCAGCCCCGCCGAGGGGCCTTTGTCAAAGTCGACGGCGCCCAGTGTTCGCTGATACATGCGGGCAGCTGCTTTATCATGCGTCATGAGCATCAATCCGCGCAGATTCGGCCACTCGTCGACGAGCTCCTTGAGAGCACCCATCATCCAAGAAGCGAGACCACGACGTTGGAACTCTTCCATTATGAAGACATCTGTGAGGTATGCGAATGTGACGTAGTCGGTGACGATGCGTGCCAGACCGATCATTCTGCAGTTGGGACCGGTTACGTGGCGAGGCATCCCCCCATTCCCTAAATGATGCGACTTGGTTAGACATGCTGGAACAACAAAGACTGGCCCATGCAAATTCGAGTCTTTTCGATGTTGGCAAATGACGCCACTCACTTTTCATCTCTTCCTTGCTGTCTGGGACATGGAAAAGCGCCAGCGTTAGGCAGTTATCGAGCATCTTGCGCATTTGCTTCAACTCGAGCGGGTCATTCCACCACATAAGGTCTGATCGGAAGACTTCGTTGACCGCTTTGGGGTCAAGATAAGTCTTGTCTGTTGTAAGGAAGAAATTGTCTGCACCAGGAGCGAGCCTCGCCCTCTGGCTGAACGATGATGCCTTGGGAACCCATCCTGAGCTTATGTGGTTCAGCTTTTTGTCAATCCGGTTATCCTGCTGTGAGGATTCGAGAAAATTGGAGTTAGAAGCGAGCCTTTTGAGTATCTGGAAATTCAAGATGGAGCGATTCGGTTGTGGAAGTAGCAGTAAATATCAAACACGCAGGCAGTAGCGGTATCAGAAAGAACCATTGTCCAATAAGCGTTTGTCTCTTCTTGCCCAGGATATCAAGGCAACATACACACTTTCAAACAAGGTGATCTTAAGTTGCGGGGAAGAGGCCACGATGAGGGAGGAGCGTGGGAGGCTATAAGTGGCCAAGGGAGGAGAAACCAAGATCGGGGACGAGACTTCCAGATGCCAACTGTCTGAGATTGCCTGGGGAAGCGGTTATCGTGGACTAACAACTACGTATGCCATGCCATGCAATGGTCCCATCCTTTCGGGACCGTACCGTACCCACTGAGAAAAGAGGTCTGGCTAAACCAAGAGCACCCATCCTGGTCAGAAACCCTGGAGAAGCATCATGGACTTTCTCATGTTGCCTGCCAATCCGGTAGTATCTCCCAATGCTCCAAGCGCAACGGCTACGAACGGCCCCATTACGTACGTGTGGTGGCCCTGTGATTCGAGTCAGCTGCGCCTATCCTCCGCCAAATCTTGTTCCCGCCCACCAAATCGCCAATGCAAACTCATGGCCTTGACTCCGGGGTGCCAGCGCTCCGCAGGCCGGCGTTGGACATGGAGAAGCGCTATCTCTCCCGACTCGGTGGCGGCCTCAAGGTGGTTGGTCCGGCGCGGTTGGATTTGGTGTGTGTGGGGAGCCATGAGACAGAAACGAGCAAAAGGTTTGGAGAAAGGTATGACAAGCGCAGTGACAAGCGTCGAGACACAGCCGAAGGCCGAGCCCCATTAACGGCGAGGACGTGGGTCATGTGGACGGATCTGGCAGGTCGAGGTAGAAAATGATAGCATCACCGCTTCCCGTAACCTGAACTGTTGACAATTGCTGCTGTGTTGTTTCCAGAGTCATTTTCCATCGTAGAACCTATTCGGGCAGAGTCACAGATACGTTTGTCAGAGAATGCGGGGTGTCAATGCGATGGTAGTATCGATTTCATGCGTGTCTTTGACCAACAACCAACTGTTGGCCTCAATCGGGTCATCGCGCAGAGGGGTGTCATGTTGAAAAGGTGTAACAGGCTGGTGTCACCGAAGTTATTTTGTTTGGAAGAGGTGTGAACAGGGAAAATTTTGAAGAGGGAAAATACCCCTCCAGGTCTGAATTGCACCTGCCTCAATTCGGGCCACTTATATTTAGGCAAGGGTGCGCCTTCCGCCTCGCTCAGGCATCAGCTTGAAGCATCCTCTTTCATAGAAGAATTCTAATCCGTTCTTGCTGGCTAATTTGATTTCTACCCCATCATTGGAGTGGGGCAATAACTCAGGGCAGCTCGCGTGCCATATCTCTACCGGGAAGGTACTTACAATACCGAAGTATCGAGCTGTTCTGTGCACAGAGGACGCCAGCATAACAATCTCGGAACTCGGAAACCATGAGCGTTTGATGAAGTCGAGTCCTCAACAAACAACAACCGGGAGGTTTTCTAAATGGACGGCCGCTTCTACAGAAAATTAGAAGCAGCCAGGGCTGCGTCGCAACAATTCGCGTCTAGCTACCATTGGGGAAAAAGGGAAAGGGGGGGGGGGGGGAGGCATAAGTATTTGATCACCTCAACGTCCGTAGTCTAGCTAGATGCCGCTGTATCTACCTGAAAAACTAGATATATATTTATAGTTTAATACAGTATTACAGCTAATCCTAGGCAAGCATGTTGAACATTGGCCCGGCCAAATATTTTTGACCATTGACTGAAGCTGTTGTAATCACACCCGACGTCAAGATGATGATTCGTCAGTTCTTGCATAAATAGTCAGTTAGTAAACTGCAGCTCCCCAGTCATCTGTGCTTGGAGGCTATATTGACTCCAAGCTGTCATTTCAGTGACCGGCATCTCACTTCATCCTTACACAACCATTACACGGAGCTCACACAGCAGCCTTCGTGTCTAGGTCGGGTTGGCCATGTGACCATGAGCATTGATCTGCAGGGTGAAGAGCCTCTAGCCTTTCCCGAACGTGGCCTAGCACTTGCTCTATCAGTCGTCGTACAACTGCATTGGTGTGTGGAATTGCTTTTCTTGGCTTCTCCAATGAGCTGCCAAACCTGGGGATTCTTGCAAACGCTAATATGCATACGACAGAGATAGTTCGGTAATAGCTTGCTGTGTCCACTCAATGCATCCTATGTCCCACCGCCAGGTACGACTGATTGCTGCTTCACCAGCATTGTCGCGCTTTGGAAAGCATGACGTTCTGCTCACGAAATCTGTTTTTCTTATCTCGCTGCTCATGCGTCTCTGCTTCATGGGAACGCTTTGTACCGCTCAGAAATAGGTTCGATAAGTTCATTCCGTCTCGAGTCTTGCCAACAGACCTTGACGTAATCGAGATTGAGCCAACTGTAACGAACGTCCAAGACATCGAACTGTGAGAAGTTATTTTTATAGTTGCCTCCGCGACTGCTTCAAACAAACTCGTGGACAAATTTGCAGTGGTATGGTCACACGTCAGCTCGCGACCGATTTCATGCCTGCATTCAAGCTGCGGCACTGCTACCTCTTTGGGTGGTAATATGGAAGGCTACTGACAAGCAGAAGGAAAATATCTGCACCAAGGTGTGGTGTAGCCTAGCCTTGAGTAATGAGTGATCTGCTCCAAATTTACGAGAAATACCGACAAAGTACCATCATGCTCACCAGCCTGCGACTCGACAATAGCGCTACGTCCGTTATATCCAACACAAGATCGCGACTCTACAAAGTCAGCATAAATTACATTACCGACAATCTACTTGCCGGGCTGCCAAAAGAAGCGATTCATTTGAGCACGAACACTTCTTTTGACAGCGGCGCTCCCACTAGCTTCCAATTGCCCGCGAAAGATATCGAAAGCAAGCAAACAAACAAGACCAGCGCAACAAATAATTCGCCGGTCGGCATTTGCGAGTACGAAACCTCGTTGAGAAGCAATGATTGATGAGGGGCCGCAAACATTTACACTCGAATCATTCCATCTCCAACTAGGGTTGATACGCCTCTTCAGGATTGGAGACCAGGCGCAATAGCGACGATGATATTGCAAGACGACTCTGAGTCCCTTGTCAGTCACGCAAGAATCAAGATCGTGCTGCAAATTTTGCAGAAATCCCAAGACTGTAGAACCCCTTGAAAACCATAGAGAGACCCAGAATATTCACGGCCATGGCTACAGCTCAATCATGGTTCATGTTCAACATCCGGCATGCCAAACCTTTATTTACGTAAGAACCCAGTTCTCAGGGGCCATGAGAGCCATTGTCGCGAAATAACGAACGTCTGCCATGTATTATTTGAAGTGAAAGAAGACCATTTTTGTTTGCTTTTAAGGGGTCATCTGCGGGGTAACTGACGAACTCAGCTGAAACCTCTAAGTGCCCGATAATGTCCACGAAGCTCAAGCTTGGCCGGCCTTCTGTCTTCATGCTCTTCAAAAATCGCTTCAACCTATACAGTCCAAAGGTGATGTGAAATACATCCATCAAGAAGCCCACGAATGCATTCCTTTCTTTGAAGCTGAGCGTATGGCATAGTTGCTCGACAACACCCCAAGATGCAACTAATTCATTACATTCTGTACCTTTTCTGATGCGAACAGGAATGTCTTGCATACACGACTTCTTTGACAGCATTAAGGAAATCATCTATCCGTTGGAAGCTCCCCAAAAGATTCGCACCGTGCCTCTACAGGTTACCGCGGTTGGACCAGCCAGATCTGGCACAGACTCACTACGTGCCGCTCTTGTTGAGCTTGGGTACGATCACACGTACCATGGATACGATGTTGCGCTCAATCCATGCGATGATAAGGCGTGGTGGAATCTGTACAGGAAAAAATGGCGCGGTCATGGCAGACGGGGATATGGCAACGATCAGGCTAGTCCACTGACTGCATCTGATTTTGACAAGGTTATTGGCCACTGTGCCGCCGTCACAGACTTTGACGCAGCGGCTTTTGCTCGAGACCTCATGCTTGCTTATCCTGACGCCAAAGTCATTCTCAACACCCGCAGAGATCGCAAAGCATGGTTCATGAGCTGCCAAAGCACTATACTCCGGCTGAAGAGCAGCTGGGTCACTTGGATACGGAACTTTTTCTGTAGCGAGCTCTTCTGGATGCAAGAGAGTCTTCTCCGATGCCTTTGGCCTTCTTTTTATCGTGGAGACTTTCGGTATACCGGCCGATGGGTGCTAGACGAGCACTGTGCTATGATTCGAGGCAGCGTTGCCAGCGAGAGACTGTTGGAATGGAGTCCAGAGGATGGATGGGAGCCTTTATGCCAGTTCCTCGACAGAGCTGTTCCGGAGAAGCCGTTTCCATGTGGTAACTCTACTGCTGAGTAAAAGCAAAGAGTCGAAGAGCTATATAAGAGTCTCAACAGGCGAGCAGATCTCAACATGACGCTGCTAGGTGCTGTGGTAGGCTTGAGCTTGTTATCTTTGAAAGCTCTAAGATCTTGATGCAAGGCAAGACAGGGTTGGTTGGCGTTACTTTGTTTGCACCTTGAAGCTCGGGACGCAGGGACGTCATTCCTTACGCTACGTGGCCAGAATCGTTGTGACGCATCTTTGACACCAAAGACCAACGGCAATGTGTCGCAACAAGGGGCATCATAAAACCAGCGCACGATATGCATCGAGCTAGCTGGAAACAGATGCGTGCGCATCGTACTGTAATGCAAACTATAAAGATAGAACCGGAATTCCCATTCCAGCTTAGATCGCGGTCCGTTTTCACTGAGCCGAACTCCACTTTGGAGGGTTCCGCACGTAACCAGACCAACACTGGTCTCCTTTGTGATGATGACTTGAGGTTTGTGCCTGGAGGTGAGCTATCCGAGCCGCACTGTACAAATGGCTGCCTTGGCGTCGTTTGTGGCACGTGGTTGGCGGCGATACACATGAGCAGACAGTGTGAATAGGGCCAGCTGCTCACCGTGGTGTCAGCCTGGTCGGGAGTCTCAAGGTGAAGGAAGGACTGTCAAATGACGATGCCACACGGAGTGTCGCCTGGACAAATATCCAGTCATGCTTCCGCATGTTCCATCCGTCGACACGCCGCCTCTTCAGGTCGAGGCACGCAATTGCTCGAGTCTGAATGGCGCCAAGTGTCGACGCCAACGGGTATCTCGCATCGTCCCTGCGTTGCCCTTGCATCCGTCCCGTCCAAATTAGCCGTTGCAACCGGCGAACTATTCGCGTCGCCACTGCGCACCACTTCTAAAACGGTTACTGCTTTGTCGGCGGTTTCGCTTGTTTCCTCTCCTTTTGTTCCTCCCTCGAGCACCGGCTGCACGTCTGCATCGACGGCGGAAGATGAAAGGAGAGGAAGGAGAGGAAGCAGAGCGTCGCCTGGCTCTAATACAAAGGCGGCCTCCAGTCAAAGGTCCAAAGGTCAAAGGCGGGTGATCCACTTGCGGCAAGGATGACTTTCAGCCTCGTGCCCACCACTTGGCCATATGCTTCCTCTCCTTCTCACAGCCTCCCCCAGCCTTACTAGTCGGGATGGACGAGATAATAATAAATGAGGGATGTAAGCATTTGGACGCTGACTTGCATGCCCTCTAGCAGTTTCGTCCGCATTGCTTGCTTGCGTGCATGCCGCGCGCGGACGAACGCATCATCTTGTCAACAGGATCAGTTGCCGTTGACGGCCGCCACCCCAGCCACAGGTGCAACACCACCAGGACTTTGCCAGTCGGCCAGATCTAGGACCATCTGCTTAGACTGTGTGCCATGCTTTGCCTGCTCTTACTTCCTCCTGCCGTCGTTGAATCAAAGACACATACACGGTCAGGCTGGGAGGTGCTCCAGGTTGCCTCTTTGAAAGACAACCCATGTCATACACACTTGAGTTAGGCCCTTTGTCGTGACCTTGCAAGTCACTTATGAATTATATATCATTCTTTGATTCATCGATCACCTGCTATGGTCGAGTACCTTTCTCTTCTACATGCTTGCTTCATACTCATCCTCATCTGCCTTTCCTTTCAAGACATTGGACTTGAGTTTATCAGCTCGAAATCAGGTTTCCTCCCCAAACTGCCACTGTTCTCTCTTACACAGACTACTTTAAGACAAGTCTATCCATATTTTAGTCTTTCTTTCAGTTTCCGTCCTTCTCTCAAAGAAGCCATTCATCTTGCCATTCACAAGCTTTTCAAAGCGTCCCGTCTTTGAGATAACAAGACGGGACAGCACTCAACCGTATCCAACAGCTCACCACCGCCAAGGTGGGTGCACAACAGAGTACGCCGGCGCCGAAAGTCAAGACCGATACCCACATGTCTAGACGCTTCTATATCGAGACATCGGCAGCTGGCAAGAATCAGTTCGTGTCCATCAAACGCTCCCGCTCTCACGGCCATCACCACCACCATCATCACCCGTGTCTCGAGACCCAAGACTACTACAAGGTCCGTGTTGATGAATGGAACCGTATCAAAGAGCGGGAGCGTTGCCTTCAAGATACCAACAGCCGCCTTGTCGCCGAGGTCAATACCTTGAAGGCAAGCCTGGCGGCTGCGCAGGGGGAAGCTCACCATCTCTGTCATGTCGTTGTACCGCAACTGCAGAACCAGATCAACATTCTCACCGCCGATAATGAAGCCCTCCGAAAGTCTCTAGACAACGCCTGCAACAACCAGGGCAGACACTGTCGAGAAGAAGACAAGCTGAAGCAGACCATCGACCGGCTCGACAGGGAGAAGAAGGAGCTCAAGGACGAAAACTGCTGCCTCAAAGACAAGATCAAGCATCTGCAACGACAGGTCGATCAGGGCTGCGGGCGGCGGACGACCGAGCTCCTTCGCGATATCGACTACTGGCGTGATCAGTATCGATACTGAAAGGGCAAGTACGAGGACACCAAGCAGGTTCACGATGACATCTGTGTCACGCTCGACATTAGAACAGAAAAGATGAGGGAATATGAGGAAATACTGAAACGGCGGCGGATCATATGATACCGCTGCCGCCTTCATGAAGTTTCTATCTCTTCAACAACACTTGATTCGTGCTTTTTGGGGCCAGGCTCAGACCACAAGGTTCTGCATGTTCTCTACAAAAATTGACGACCTTTTATGACCGACAACAAGCCTCGTGCACTTTGTCTTACAAGATGAGGTGGGTTCTAACCCTCATCTCCTTGCATTTTGGTTACGTTTCTAAAGCGGCTATAGTTTGATGGAATACAAGGCGTTCAGGGCAAGCGAGATGCGAGATGCGCTTTTGGTCATCTCGAGTCGGCCAGTTGCCGGCTCCTCTTTGCTGTTGCAGTCTGGCAGACAAGGATGTTCTAGTTACTTATTGCACTTGCATTATTTTAGACGTCAGGAGGGAACGGAGATTTTCCCGGTGGCTGGGCGATGTATGCATCGCACTTTCAGTTTCTACATTTAGATAGATTCTACCAGATGCAAATAATAAATTGTATTAAATTTGCAGTCCTAGTTGGATTCAGTCGCCCAGTCTTGTGATGCACGACCTGCTCAGGTGTTGTTGGATCAAGCGGGTGTAAGGATCATGTGGGACCGTGCATGCCCAGTGTAACAGGCTTTGTTCCATTTTCGAATGTGGACAAAGGCATTTACTTGCAACGAGCATTTTCACGCTCTGACATGATGAAATGGAAATAAAGCGACTAATTCGGTCTTGTCCGACGAATCGGCGCTCGCGCGGGAAAGTAAAATGGGTTTACTTCCGATTTCCCGTTATGCCATGGGGCGGCTCATCATCCTGGGTCTCATTTCACGTCGTGCATGTAAGTCTCGCCGGAGGCCTGAAGGGGAAGTGGCAAAAAGGAAAATAGACGCGCGGCCGTAGAGGGGAATTAAAATTACTAGATCAGGGTACCACTGCTCCATCCGTGTCATCCTTTAGCGACGGTAGCTTATTTCACGAAAGGCAGGAGCTTCAGTGCTCGCTGCGTCCGGACCACTTCTACCTCGTTCATCCATTTTTTCGCGCCCCGGCCCCAGACCCTAAACGATCAAACACCAGACCCATAATAGCAGAGCCTCAACCCAGCGCGAGGAGTGCCAGCGCTGCAAGTGCTAATGCCGGTGCTAATGCCAGTGCAAATGCGAAATGCAAAGAAGCAGCAAGTCAACGGCCTCCGACGGGGGCCAGCAGCCGATGGTCGCGCCTGTCAGATTTAAGAGCCAAAACGGGGCCGTGTACAAACAGGGTAAGAGCGGGATAGCCCGTAGCGTCCAGAGCTCAGACGCCACAGACGCGACTGTTCCTTCCTCGTCCCTCACGAAGCGGAGCCTTTTCGCTGTCTGGTTTTTATTTTGGATCGTAGAGCTATTCGCATGGGCGTCTCAGAGGCAGCCGACCAGGAAGTTTCTTATCCTCTGGCAAAGGCGTCAAGCTGCCCGACGCCTTTTTTTGGGACCCCTGTTCGTCCGCCGGACGCCTTCGAACAAAAAAATTATCAGGACGACGATGACGAAGCGGCCCCCAGGTGAAACCCTCAGCCCTACCCAGTGGGTCGGTGGTGGAGGCACATTGAAATGTATCGGGTACGTGTGCGATGCCTGGTCGTGTGGTGCTACTTTCGAGCAATGAACATGTTCCCCTCGACGCCATGCACGATGAGGCCCCCCTCTGGGCTCGCAGAGCCATGATGGCCAACCAGATTCTCGATCCTGCTCCGGTCCCCTAGCATCTGCCTATTGCCTATTGAGATAGTCTCAAGCTTGCACAAGGATGTATAGCACTATTACTCTGTTCTGCGCTGCACTGCGTTGTCTGTTCACGCCCTTGCTTTAGAGACATGCTTCTAACATGACAACAGCGACGCAGGTCGACGATCTTCCGAGACGAAAACGGAACAAGCTTCTTGATATTAGGCAGGAAATATGGGCTGCTTGTCGAATCAATGGCCCTTGGCAGGCAACTCTGTCACGAGCCGACCCCGGTGCTGCGATTGCGCGGGAGCAGCCCAGTGAGTCACTGCTGCAAGAGGATGTCATGTCCATCTTCAGATGGCCGGTGCGGGCGTGGCCCCAGGCTGCAACAGCAATGGCGGACCACTCTTTTTCTTGCTTGCAAATCAATGCTTCATGTCCCAAGATTGGCGAATGGGAAGGAAAACCGAGACTGAACAAAGTTGAGGTCAATCCGTTGCAGACCAAGGCAGGTTCCGCTGGTCAGTAGGTGCCGTGTGCTCCTCGGAGGGCATCAACCAGTGGGCGAACTGCCTGGCGCGCCGCCTTGAGCATGGAATCACCAGGGTCTCGAGGCTAGCAACGCGCAGAAGCATAGGAAGGATGGCCATGACAACAAGGCAACCAACCACCAGACCCTCTCACGCATCGGCCGTTTTACTCACGCTCCGCCACTATCTTCTCATTGGGTAAAGGTGAGCGCCGTCTAAGCCGCCATTGTCCGTTGTCGTCGCCGTCGTCACCATCTTGCTTGCGCGAAAGCGGAAGAGAGAAGCTTCTGGTCTGAACAGGCCATCAAACACGACTGGACTTTTTCGACTTCACTGCCACCCACTCCGATGTAGCAAGTACAAGGATCGAGAATGGTGGGTCCCCTTTGGGCCTGGTGCCAGGCCCGCTACGGCCCGTCTAAGTGAGCCTAGCCCATTGTCCGCAGACTGCCTCGGCCCGCGTCAACGTCCCTACAATCCAGGACGCATCGTGAGCAGCTCAAGTCCTTGATACCTGGATGATATTCTAAGCTTGGACCCCCTGGGAGCTGTTCACATTATCCTTGAAGATTCTTGCTCGATTACGGCGCCAGTACAGTCAGCAGTTGACAAAGCATACACCCGGGGGGTTTGCCTCGCCACCGTCTTATCTTGCGCTGATGGGCTTTCTCCTCCCGATTCACCATCATGGGTCTGCGCAAACGAAAGCGCACTGAACAAACGCGCGCGACGGGCTCTCCCAGCGAGCGGCCTCTGGATTTCCAGTGAGACAGACGGGTGGTGTTGTTCTGCGAGCGCCCCCATGTCCACCCGTCCACACCCTTTTCTCTCGCAGGACGCACGTAGCCCACCTCTGAATCGAATGCCACAGCCAATCTGACTGTCTGCCTACAGCTTAGATAAATATTTTCGACATCCTCCCTCTTGGAATCTATTCCCTCTTCTTTTTGGCTGCATCTTTCACTCAAATACAGACATCTCTGCAGCTTCAAGACTTTCTTCGCTCTCACTACTATCAGTCAAAGGCTGTATCGGATTTCCCTCCTGGTTCACCTTGGGCACCCAATCCTGTGGTGACTCTTAGTCTTTGCTTGTCTCTGTCCGACCCTGGTCATCCCACCGCCGGTCCCCCGTCGTGTTCTGCCTGCACTCCATACTCCCGGTGCCCATTGTCAGGCAAATTGCACCCACCGGTCTACTGCCTATTCGAGCAGCAACAGACAAAAAGAAGACGAGAAAAAAAAATTGCCCTGAAACTTGCGCGCGATTTCCGGGGCCTTCCCATTGCCTGACGGCCTAAATCTCGCAACAGCTCAACTGCCGCGGTTGGTCCCGTTCTTTCGGGATTAGGGTTTCTTTTTTTCCTTCTTTTTTTCCTTCTATTCTTTCTTCTTTTTCCTTCGCAGAGGGACAAAAGAAAAAGAAGCTTTTTTTCTTTGCAGCTGCTTTTGCCTTGCGTGCCTGGTTTAGAGAAGGTTGAAGAAGACGCAAAACACAAAAGCCAGCATGCCCTCCTCCACGCAGCGGGTCTCGGCCAATGTTGGTCGCAGGACTCACACGAGCAGTGGACAATCAGGTTTGTCTCCAACACGACGCGGAATTTCGCTTCAGCATCCCACTGACGATGAATGTCGATTTGCAGCGTACGACTACGACGACACGGCCCGCGACACATTTTACAACACCCAGCTCAACAAAGCCATTGACGATCGCGACCACTACCATGGGCTCTTCGAAAAAGCTTCCAAGAAGCTTTCCGACTTGCACCAGTCCCATGGTGACTTGAAAACACAGCTGCACGCCTTGACCACCAGAGTCGCAGACCTGAACCGCATCATTCAGGAGCACAAGGACGCGAATGACGTTCCGAATCGACAGCATGAGGCTCTTGGACAGAAATACGCGGCCCTAGAAGCACGATACAATGCGCTCGCGTCGCTAAGCAGCGCAGACAGCACAAGCTCGGTTCCACCTGCGCCGGCCGCACCTTCACCCACGTTCGCCGGCGCGACGACAACGATACCCGACCGAACACGGTCAACGCGCAAATCGAGCAGCAGGAAGGACAAGGACAAGGACAAGGAGCGTGACCACGAGCGTGACCGCCATAGTGACCGTCACAGTGATCGTGAGCGTCACCGCGAGCGAGAGAGGGAGAGAGAAAGGGGGCGTGAACGTGACCACGAACGTGAGCGTGAGCGTGCAGTTCGCGAACGCCAGAAAGAAAAGGAAAGGGAATCGAAAGAATACAGGGCGGAGAAAGAACGGCTCAAGGGGCGTTTTGAGGAGAGAAAGACGCCGTCCACGACATCCTCCTCGTCTAGCCAGCGCCGGCAAAGCTTCATGGAGCAATGGGGAGGAGGGCCGAGCCGACCGGTGTCTCTTGTGCCGCCGCCCAGCATGCCTCATAGCGACTTATCACCGGTGACGACGGCCCCTTACAGCGTCGCTTTTTCGGCAGTCCCAAGAACAACAACCATACCCTTGACTCCGGTCATGTACCAGACTACCGGCGCCGTACCGTCGTACGCGGATGAAGAGGCGGGCAACTATCAAGCGTACCCTCTTCAACGCTGAAGGATGCTTGGCCCTTGCATTTATTTTTCTTCCCTCAGCTTATGCGTGCTAGCGAGCTCTCAATCGGTCTCGATTGGCACCCTTGCTCATTCGCCCATGCGCGGTTGCATGAATTCATGTGCGACTAGGCTTTCTCGACCGAAATATCTCTCACCGCCCGATGTCGTCAGCGCGCGCACTCGCCAGAAGCCAGCCAGGATCCAGTGACCAGATGATCGGGTTGTATTCCCTTGGCGGCGACTGTTTGCCGAGCTGCTACAGGTTTCATCTGACCAAGTTGCTACGTGGCATGTCGGCCCCCCATCTTTGTTTTGGTCACAAGAAGAAGAAAGGCAGACCTTGATGAAATGACATTGCGCACCATGAACTTCGATTGCACCTTTTTTTTTTTTCTGGTTTGGAGCAAAGCGGGGCAGCATTGCTGCCTTGCAGCTCCAACGTTGGAGTGGAGGACTCCCGAAGCGGGCATGGCGGGGCAGGCGGGGTCGATGATGAATTCATCAATGATATTGTTTGCTCGCCATTGTGCGATGCGACATGCGACCCTGATCAGCTCTTGCAGCCTCCGGCACGGGGCGAGAAAAGAAAGGGTTGGCTGGCTTGTTGAAGGGTGGTGCTGCGTGATTCTGCGCACCCATGCAAGCAGCCACAAGGAGGAACGGCGGCCAGCCAGTGGATTGAGTGGTGTGGAGGAGAGGAGGGGACCTCAACTGACGTCGGCGCTGCTCCGGCATCCGGCCTTGGATGGCAGTCGCCAGATGTCTGACGGTGTGCGTGTGCAGTCAATTGAGGAGCAGGCTGCAATCGGAGGCTCCAACGCCGAGGTTCACGTTGTGGTCGTGGTCGGTGGTCTGTCTGCGCGAGTTGAGGGTGAGAGTGTGGACCCTGTTGGATTTTTGATTTCGTCAAATGCTTTCCTAACCTCTTTGAGGGATAGAGTAGTTGTAACTCAAAGGGCGCGAGTTTGTATTCTGCTACTTTGTATTTTTGCTCTGTCTTATTATCTTGTGCCAACAATTCTTGTATCTTACTGTACCGTACCGTACTATACTGTACCATCGCACCTCTTGCGTCGCGCTGCTGTAATAGCAAATTCGCATCCTTCGTCAAGGAATGCACGCCTGTTGACTCGTCGACCGTAACACCGAGCCGCCGTCTCGGGTCCGCAATTGAAACATTTTGGATCGCCTCAAAGCAACTTTATTTTCCTCATCAGGGCACTTCTGTCTTCGCTTGTAACGCATCACTTCAAACCCACCAATCATCCACCCGGCCAATCCAAAATATGAAGCTATTCCCATCCCTCCCCGCCGACCTCGCCGCCTGGGCGCAGCGGCAGCCCGTATTCTTCACCGCATCAGCGGGCACCCACGCCGCGCACATCAATGTCTCTCCCAAGGGCATGACGGACACGCACTTTGCCATTCTCTCTCCGACGCAGGTAGCATATATCGACCGCACGGGGTCCGGGTGCGAGACCATCGCGCACGCCTACGAGAACGGCCGGCTGTGCCTCATGTTCCTCTCCTTCGGCGACACCCCGCGCATCATGAGGCTATTCTGCAGATCTACCGTTATCGAATACGACGACCCTCTTTTCACAGAGTTGGTACGTCAAATTGGCAAGGGCAAACGAGAGACATTTGATGGTGCCAGAGCTGTAATTTTGGCAGACATATGGGAGGTCCAAACGAGTTGTGGATTCGGAGTTCCTCGCGTAAAGAAGGGATTGTACAAGCGCGATGAAGACGAGAAAGTAGATGTGCAGGAATTGTTGAAAGAGGGAAATGAGGGGAATCTAGATGAGCTGTGTGTGTTCGAGGCCCGCCCCACGATGGACTACTGGCTCAAGAAGTTGGCGGATGGGAACAAGTTGCGCGAGTATCAGAGGTTGAATAACGTGGATAGCATAGATGGATTGCCTGGCCTGAGGGCGAGTAGGAGGGATGCGGGGGAAATGTTGTGGGTTAGGGATGTGAGGGCTTGGGTGAAGAGGTTGGGGCGGGAGAAGGACGCTTTGGCCGTTGGGTTCTTTGCGGCACCTTTGCTGGTGGCTGTTGCGAGGCTCTTTGGGTTTTGAGTTGGTGGTTGTGTTTCTTGAGGGTGATGGGAGTTTGAGTGGGTTGGTGGTGAACGAGGCGGTGCTTGTCGATTCTAGTCTTTGATGACTTTGGAGAGGTTTTGTGTTGGGGATCTTTTGGGCGATTTTCTTGCGAAACAATGATTGCTAGTTTGGACGAACCGATACTTTTCTGATCTTGTTGATGGACCCATGTTTTTCGCTGTTATGGCTGAAATGATACAGTCTCTATATGGTGCTGATCTTGATCGTCGCTGCTTCGGCCGAGATGTACGTGCTGTTTTGATCCTGATGAATATGCTCTTCTGCCTGAGTTGAAACATACTGGCGTGATGAGAGATATTTTGTGGTTTAATTGACAAGTCATTTGGACTGTTCGGTAGAGTTGCCAGACGGAACTCATGGTCAAACTGGTTGAAACAAAATTACGGGTCATAACACGCTCATATACATGACCGCCTTAATGTACTTCCAGTTCAGTCATTGTCACAGTGACGGAGCGCCTGAATAAAGATTCGTGGAACCACACGGAATGCCGGAGAGAATTCTTGTAAATGTTCGATTACTATCATGCCCAGTGAGACAAACTGTCAAATGACATTGCGTCAGATTCTAGGCCGCCACCATCTCGCAAAAGCCACAATTTGCTGGTGTCACGCCAGAACCATGTATTCTCTTGTTGTAAGAGTTTGTCCTTTCATCTTCCTCGCCTGCAGTTCTCGTGCTTGAACACGAAGAGTTGCCTTTTCCACACCGAACGTGATTATGTCGGCCTGTTGTGTCAACAGCTTCAAATAATATGGCTTGCTCGTTCGGCATGTATCAACCTGTCTGTGCTGTACTAACTCATAGAGAGTCCCAGATGCTGATGGGCACGGCAGGCGAGCATATCGTGCGTGTCGCCATTGCACTCGCAGCGAGTGATGTGTTGGATCAAAGAATATACGAATGGTGCACTTCTTGCTCCCATCACTTGTTGTGCCTCCCTTTTCACCCACCTGTGCTCGCTGGTGCTTCCTTGCTGGCCAAGGCAGGAGAACTTGCATTCTGCCCGTTGGCAGCTCCGCCGCCTCCTTTGCCACCACCACCACCGCGGCCGCGCCGTCCTCGGCCACCAGAGGGTTTGTCTTTTTCCCCGTTGGCTGCAGCGGCGGGCTTTTTGTCCTTGCGCTCCAGGACTTGAACAGAGGCCTGCCCGATCGAGATTGGGCTGGCCGTGATCGCCTTGACGAGCGCATCGTGCTCGGAAAAGTCGACGTACGCGAATCCCTTGCGTTTGTCAATGTCGACCGACGTGATAGTTCCAAACGCCCCGAGAGCCTCTCGTAACGAGGGATCGTTGACTCCTTGAGAGGCGCTGACATGCTTGACGAATGCGCGCGTGGCGTTTGCAGAGACCGAAGGTGACTTCTTCTGCGATTGCTTCGCGGTTCCCCTATCCTTGGCAGCAGGTTTGTTGTTGCTCGTAGTATTGGCACTCGGCCCTTGGGCTGATGGCTGATTCTCTGCAGTCTTCGTGGACGTTTCGGTGTCATTCTTCTTCTTCAGTATCACAGGAGGATTGGCTGCGCTAGGTTGTGTAGGTGTAGCCGCAGACTCAGTTGCGGCATTACCCTTGCCTTTGTCAGCATTCTTCCCGCCACGATTCCTTCGTCCAGATTGAGACTTGGTCGCCGCCGGGCTCTCGGGTCGTCCCTTGGTTGTTTGCGCAGGTGGTGTATCAGCCTGAGATGGTGTCTTTTCCGTCGTTGCTGCCGCAGGCGCATCGGTATTTGTAGTGTTGTTTTCTTTGGTCGGGGCAGCCGCTCCCTTGGCATCTGCCTCAGCCTTGGCCGCATCATGGCGCGCCCGCCTATGGGCGCTTCCGGGACTGAGACCAAGATCCCGCTGTAGAATTCTCGCCGCTGCTGCAATTCCTGCCCGTCGGCTTTTTGATGCATCCGATGAAGCACTGGCATTTGGCCCAGCACCAACAGGGGTAGTGGTAGTCGCATTCGCAGCTGTGATCTGGCCGGCTGCTTTCTTGGCCGCGTCGACTGCCTGCTCGGTGGCAGCTTTTTTGGTGAGAATCTTGACTGTTTCTTTCGCTGGTTTTTCTGCCTTGTCGCCCTTGGAATCCTTGCCCTTCTTATTGGAAAAATCGTCATCCTTAGATCCGCCCTTACCTTTGCCGCCCGACTTGGAATTCTTGCCCGATCCGCCATCTTTGCCCTTGTTGGCTTTCTTCTCCTTCAAATATTCAACCAAAGGCGTTGTTGTAACTTTGGTGTCTGTCTTGTTTGCATCCCCCAGATCCTCAACATCGATGCTTTCCCGCATTGGCGCAGGGTTAGCAAGGGCTTCGAGAAAGGCCATGAATTCAGGGTCCTGGTCGATTGTGCCCTGTCGAGCATCGGTTCGCTTCTTTGTGCCTGCAACCTTTTTGTAAATTGAAAACTCCAAAGCGGGTGGCCCAATCAAGGCTGGGTTGGTAAACGTTGATTTCGCATCCTCCCATGTTGAGTTCCTGACCACCTCACTGAGGGGCATGATGTCATCCTTGCGCATCAAATGAAGATACGCCCTGCTGGGACGAGATGGCTTCGAAGGACTACAACATGATCGTTAAAAGCTGCATCCACAGGATGAGTGGCAACTAAATTATAGGACACTTACTCGGTGGAAACCTTGCCAGGGATATATGAAAACCAATCAACTTTGCCTTTGGATACTTCCCAATCTGGGCCGAGGATCGATACGCACTCCTGCTGCGTCATGCCAGGGGGCAGACGACGGATGACCAATTTCTCTCCTTCATTGTGCGCTTTTGACCGCGGAGTCTTGGGTGGTTGTGCATCCCCATCGTTTGTGTTCTGTTGCAGATTAGAGGCTGTTGTCGTCGAGTCCGCATGTGCTGCCCATACCTTGGCTGCACCCCGTTTTTCTCCGGCTCCTCTGCCTTTGCCAGATTTCGGGGCACTGCTATTCTCATCTCCTCCTTTGTTCTTTATGAGTTCTCAGTGTCAGAGTCAACTTTGGACGAGCTGGGGAAACCGGTCATCGCTCAAAATGTGAATGAAGTTCTTACTCTGTGTCTCACACTGGCTTGGTCGGATCCCTGACCGGCCGTTCCATTGGAGGTTCCATTTGCCTTGCGCGACAGGACTTGAGGCGCCGGTGCGGACATTGCGCATGTCGTTTGTCGCAGGCGAAGTTGCAGCGTGGCCAGCCCGATCCAGCACGACGTGGTAAGTAAGGCGCCTCTGGTCAAGTTGAGAACAAGCTCTGATGATAATACTGCGGGCTGCAAGTGAAGTTAAGGCCCTGACGGCTTACGGCCCTGAGTGGCCCCACGACAGCGCAGGTGGGTCCAGTTGTGTGTGGCCGCCGAATTGAGAGCAGGAACATCCAAGCTCCTGCACGCATTCGAACCGTTTGCTGGCTAGTCACGTGTGTACAACGAGTCCCGGTCTACATTTGACGGCAGAAAAAGGTTGTTTCTCTGTCGTCGGAATCAATCAATCGTATTCTAGAGTTGAGATAATCAGAACGCAGTAGACGTAATTGAGAACCTCAGTCGGCAAATGAGTTGCAAGCTTTAGCAGGGCCAACCTGGAGTCAAGGGCAGCAAGCCAACACCCAAGCGACTAGTGCTGCCGCGTGGACCACGCTGCCGACGACTGACTGGCTGCTACCTCAAGCACTTTTCTCTGTGACATCAAAGCCCGAAGAAGATCCGGCTATCTATCGCTTCAACTACGACTTCAACATCGGCGCCCGACTTTGATCGCCCGGACGGCCCAATCCAGTCGCTTCATCTCTTTAGGGGTCACAGCCATCTGCTGCGCTTCTTGTGGCAGATCGTGATATCCCTCTTCCCGGCCTCTTCTTCGACGAGGCCGCGCCCGCATTCTCACAAACCATGGCCGGCAATGTACCTCGACCAGGCCCCGCCAACCTGGGCCCCAATGCAGGGCTAGACGAATGGCTAGACGAGGCAAAACAATGCCACTATCTGCCCGAAAGGGCCATGAAGGAGTTGTGCGAAAAGGTCAAAGAAATTTTGATGGAAGGTGAGCTTAGCGGATTATCAATCGAGCGGAGGCGAGTCCGTTGTGTCTTTGCTAACATGAGGCACCAATCCCCGTTTCCAGAATCGAATATTCAGCCCGTTTGCACGCCCGTCACAGTCTGTGGAGATATTCACGGCCAATTTTATGATCTTCTAGAATTATTTACAGTGTCAGGCGGGATGCCGGGCGAGAGTAACGTCCAAGCCCCCAAAACTGCCACAACCGTCATCACCTCCGAGGACATCGAGCCCCCCACCGAGATTACCAATCCCAAGCTGAGGAGGAAACTGAAGTCTCCCGTCGGCAATGTCAGCGGTGCGGATTATGACGATGAACACGATGCGCCGTCTGCTTCTCGTCCCGAATCCGCCCTGTCCGGCACGAATGTCACATCTGCACAGAGTGCAGAGACCAGATTTATCTTCTTGGGAGACTTTGTAGATAGAGGTTATTTCAGTTTAGAAACGTTTACTTTGCTCATGTGCTTAAAAGCCAAGTACGTCACAGGAATCAACACACTAGCTCGGGTGAGGATTCGCGGAGCTAACATCAAATAGATACCCTGATCGCATCGTCCTTGTTCGTGGAAACCACGAGTCCCGGCAAATCACACAAGTTTACGGCTTCTACGAAGAGTGCCAACAAAAGTACGGCAACGCATCAGTCTGGAAAGCCTGCTGTCATGTATTTGACTTCCTCGTCCTTGCAGCCATTGTCGATGGAGAAGTTCTTTGCGTGCACGGTGGTCTGAGTCCCGAAATCAGAACGATAGACCAAATCCGCGTCGTTGCCCGTGCTCAGGAAATTCCCCACGAAGGAGCTTTCTGCGACTTGGTGTGGTCCGACCCTGAAGATGTCGAGACATGGGCTATCAGCCCCCGTGGCGCCGGCTGGCTTTTCGGAGACAAAGTAGCCACCGAGTTCAACCACGTGAATGGCCTGAAACTTATTGCGCGGGCTCATCAACTTGTGAATGAAGGCTACAAGGTGAGTGGAAGATTTCCTAGGCTCATAATGACAGAAGTATTAACTTGTAGCAAGTATCACTTTGCTGAGAGCTCCGTCGTCACTGTGTGGTCTGCACCAAATTATTGTTACCGATGTGGCAACGTCGCCTCGATTATGACTGTAGACAAGGACTTGAACCCCCGATTCAGCATATTTTCAGCCGTTCCGGATGATCAAAGGCACGTTCCTGCGAGCAGGAGAGGGCCAAGCGACTACTTCTTGTAAAGCAGCGAAGGGAAAGGAGGAAGTGAGAGAGAAAGCTTTAGATGTATATTAGCATACGGGTTGAGATATCCATGATTGTGAGATGAATTCCAATAGCATTTATGGTTGTTTGGGCAATGGATTGAATGAATAAAGCATTGTTTGATGAAAGAGTACGTTTAAGCTTTCCGTGACTGGATGCCATGTTGCTTCTCAAGCCCAAGCAAAGGGCAGAGTCTTGTGTGGGCCAGTTGTCGTTCCACACAACCTTGCCTCATATTATTTCAGTGTGAGACGTTCGCGCACACACCAACAACAGCATGTTTTTATCTCTTCAAAATATGCAGGCGCCTTGATCAGGATTACCATATGAGTCATTGTCGGTCTTCAAAATCACAAATATACACCAGGACAGCCCGGTGACCATGCCCAAGCCGCAACCTTACGCCGACCCAATCCAGACGGCCATTTCATCATGGATATCAACCATCACACCACCCGAGGACCCCGATATCGATGTCGCAGCCTGGAAACAGACCATTTGCGACAATGCACCCAAACGCTTCACAGTCTATGAGCCCATGGCCCTCCTCCCATCCGGCAGTTTCAGCAGCCCAACGTGGACAGCCGAGCTCGCTCGTCACACCACCACGATCACCACCTCACTCTGGACTCTCCTTCTCGCGGAACTCTCCAAAAACGGCAACTCCAAAACACCACTCACCCATCTTGCCATCAACGAGGGCATCCCTCTACAGAACCAGCACGGCACAGGAGAAAACGTGATTCGCAGTCCGAGCGGTCTCCGCATACTACACGGCGACTTTGGGCCATCAACCCCAAACACGCCGCCCTCACCAGAGGACTTTGCAAACGCATTCTGGGTGACGACGAAGCAGAATGGCATCGTACAAACCTGGGCCCCCCGTTGGACCATGTTCAGCAGGGGCAACGTCAAAGAGAAGGCTCGTCTGCTTAACTTTCCTCCCGCCCCCAAGACAAATTCAAAAGAACAACAAGATACGGTCTGGGCGGTAGACTTGTACGCCGGGATAGGCTACTTCACATTCTGCTACGCCAAGCTGGGCATGCGCGTCCTCTGCTGGGAACTCAACCCCTGGAGCGTGGAGGCTCTCCGCCGAGGGGCACACCTAAACAACTGGACCGTGGACGTTTTTACCAATCCCGGGAGACAGGTGTCGTCGTCTGAGATTATGAGTAGCACGGCTCAAATCATCTTGTTATCGGAGGATAACGATATTGCGCACTGGAGAGCAGAGGATATACGACGGGCGGGCGGATGGCTGCGAGACGTGCGCCATGTTAATTGCGGGTTGTTGCCGACGAGTCGATTGACGTGGGATTGTGCCCTGTTTCTGACGAGGACGACTACCTTGGGTGGACAGCAGGCGTGGCTGCATCTTCATGAGAATGTGGGTGAGGCGGACATTGAAAACCAGCGGCATGAGATTGAGGGGTTGCTGAGACAGAATGCAGAGGAGAGGGAACTTGATAGAGATATTCGTGTTGAGAGGGTCGAGAGGGTCAAGACTTTTGCGCCGGGGGTGTGGCATTGTGTGTTTGATGTGCTTGTTGCGCCATAGTATGCATTTTTCTACAATCCTTCCCGCTTGGCTATCATGACGAAGTGCTCTGGTGTCCTCATACATCATGTTCTCGAATATGCTGTAATGTACACTATTCTACAACTAGAATTTCCAGCCCGCTCATCACCATGAGTGCCCAGTGTTCTCCCTCGTCGTCATCATGAATGCTTCCATATCTTCATATGTATCCCCTTCCTTATACACCTTTCCCCTTGCATCTCCGTAAAACAAATTCCCACTTGACGCACACAAAAATGACTAACCGCAATACATACAGTAACAAAAAAAAACCACAGAGTAAATGCAAATCAATGCCTCCTAAACTTGGCGGGGATATTCTCCTCCACAATCGCCATCTTATCCATCTTCTCCTGCTCCTCCGCCTGCCTCTCCATCTCCTCATGGTGCTTAAAATGCTCAATATCCTCCGGATGCGTCAGGTCCTCCAGCTTCGTGTTCTCATCATGGTACTTCTCCCAGTGGTGAATCTCGTACTCGTACTCGTCGTCACCATGGTGACCTGGCCCGGTGCCCAAATCCGGCAGCGTACCCCCATGGCTTATGAAGTCGACAAACTCGTCGTGTCCGACCACACCGTCGTGGTTCGTGTCCAGCAGGCCCATCAGGTGCTGCAGCACATCGAGCTTCTTGTCCTGCGACATGTCCTTGTTGGAGGGGTCCATGAGACCGTACGTGCGCATGATTTCCTCGCCCTGCCACTCGCCGTCCGAGTTGTAGTCGTGGAGGGCGAAGAAGGCGCCTGCATCCCAAGAGTCGATGTGGTGTTCTTCTATAGTTGGGGAAAGAGTGACCATGTTAGCAAGCCTTCAAGTCACAATTGTTGATTTTGCGATTCGGCGTCTTGGGTTTTGCGAAGAATCCGACTATGGGGGAAAGAATGAAGAGTGGTGAGACATTACCGGCCATGTGCTTCTCCATCCATGTGGCATCGTCGCTGACAATGGGCTTCTGGCTGTGGCTGCCGTGCGCGGCGACCAGGCCTGGCAGGGCGAGAGAGTAATTGGGAGGTGCGCATGGTCAATGGCGATTTGCGATGTGGCAATTGGATTCGGTTGATGCGCGCCGATTACCAAAGAGCAAAAGTTTGGTTGGCGCAATGTCGTGGTCTCGCTTGTTTGTCGTCGTCTTGTAGACAATAAGGGGAGGCCGAGCTCGAAGGGCCACCTCTCGATAACGATAAAGTCAAGTGTTTCGGCACAGCTTGTCACTAGCTACGCACGGCCCGCGTGGCCGGATGCGGGCTGGAGCTGTGCTGGGCAGAGCTTCAACTACCTTATCATACTCCCCAGGGGTTTGGGGCAACTGGGGCGACCCTAGCAAGTCTCGCGGCGCTGAGGGGTCTGGTCGCCCCGCCATTAGCCACCAAGACAGGTAAGTATTACTGCAAGGGACCAGCAGCAATAGAATAGAGCACATGCACCACTTGGCCCGGCTCTCGTCTCGAGGGCAATATCACAATTGGAGAATACAGCCACAGACGACGTCTGCCTCGTTTCTGGAAACATCAAGTGGTCTTCCATCAAAACACATACGATCTGATAGCTTCCAATTCATTATACCGTGCCCCCTTTCCTGCACAAGGCGTCCTTTAAGTAGGTATTGGCATATTATTGCTCAAATTACTTGTCACGTCCAAACGCCCTCAGTCCCAAATGTCGGCCAGATGGTCCAGACTGTCATCACTGCGTAAAGGTGTATCCGCACTCCTACCAAACGCCGAGCTTCCATGCCATTCCAGGAAAAAAGAGAAGATAAACAAGAAATGTGTCACCCCATTCGCCGGCCGTACCAGAACACCAAAGTGAGATTAAACGCCTTACGGGTCGAGGTAGTCCCCTGTCTTGTGAGCGTCCATCTTGCCCTTGCCGAGCCACTCTTGGCTCTGCCAGCTCAATTGGCTCCTGTAATTGTTTCCCCGCAACGGTTCAATACGGGAAGCGTGAGGAATATTTTGCTGAGGGTCGTCAACTATACCCAAACGTCCTCACGTATCAGCTGGGAAGCAGAGGAGGTTCTCTCGGAGAGAAACCGGTGCCGCGCCTTGACTCGACGCAGCCTGCCGGGCATGTGATATCGGGAACCCGCCCGAGAAAACTCAATCGATGAACGGCTTCTTTTGGCCGCCCACGGTACATAGTCCAAGAGCCCGTATTGAATCACGGTCACTGGCCAAGATGATAGTCCTGGCTGGCAGCATGGGATTGTTGGGGTCGACGTGCGATACGTCCTTCGCTGCCTGCTCGATAGCGTCCATTTCCTCCTTGCAGGCTTGCTGATCCAGTGGACATATAACGATTGGTTGTCGCAAGGTCACGTCGCGTGCGCCGCTCAATTGCACCTAACCACCAAATGTCAGTAAACGCTATTCCAAAACCTGGGTCAGTGGTGTTGGGCAAGGCAGTACCTTGATGTTTAAATAGAACTCAATCTTGTAGAGCGAGGATGTTGTCGTAAAAGACGAGACCTCATACAACGGAAATTGTGCCTTGCCTCGTTTTACGACGCCATCTGCATCTCTTAGGTCTTTCGACGGAAATACGAGCCCAATATTGGTGGCGTAGCCAGCTTCCGGGATCTTCATCTTGACCACCTGTACTTGCTTGGACAGTTTGTTGATCTTCTTCACAGGCTCGTCTCCCTCGGGGTTATACGTGATTTCTTCCTCTATCGTCAGGTTTATTTTCTCTATAGTAACTCGTTTCGCTTTGCTGAGCCAGTCGGGATTCGGTGATAGTTTGATGTAGACGGTGATGGGATCTCCCGGGCCGTAGCTCCATCGGGGTAAATTGATGCCCAGGTGGACAACGTTGTCTGACGTAACGAGTTTGGTCTCTGGTTTATTGTACATGCCGAACGTGGACAAGGTATCGTATCTCTGTAGTGGGATGGAGCAATGGTGTTTTATTTGGGTGCTGTGGCCCTGTTGGACCGTCACCACAAGTTCGTAGGAGGTCTCCGCCGTCCGGCTGGGGAGCGAAAGCGACGCTGGTGGTATTCTGCGGTTTGTTTCTTCTCCGCCACGCCCAAAGGGTATGAATAACACAAAAGGTAGATCCATGGCGATGATATTCTCCGCCTCCTTCCCTGTCGCACAACGAAATAGCAAGACTTCCTTGCCCACTACATCGGTCGCCTCCTTACGTGGTGTACCGAGATGGCGTTTTGTCAGGCTGTCGGCGTCGGGGTGAATGGTTTCCCGCCGTTGCAGGCATATTCGTACTAATGATACTGGTACAGGCATAGAATACCCCGATCCAGGTCGGATTTCGACCTTGCCCTCGATTCGTGGCTGGTGACATACATGGGTTAGTACGGTGAAGGTCACAGCAGAAAGACGCAGGCATTCGAGGAATGACTCGACCGTGTCCAGGGAGCGACATAGACACAACAGAACCCCGTCATTGAAGATGCGATACATACCAGAGTTGCTGAGATGCCGGGGTAGCCCACGAGAAAGCTGCTGTTTGGGGGGCCAGAGACCCTCACATGGGCTGGCACGACGGCCATGGTGCCGCTTTGGGTCCCGCCAGCACGAGGAAGCTGGCGGTGGCGGCAAGTAAAGGGGACGGCGGTGATGTCTGGGGAGATTCAAGGCCGTCGATGGCAGCTGACGTCGTCATGGAAGGCACAGCGGAGTGCAGCTGTCAATGTTGGCGTTGGTGTTGATGTGGAAGTCGTCGATGTTGATGTCGGGGTCAGCCTTATTGACGATACCGGTCGTCGTGGACGAGCGGCTCTGCTCTGCGTTGCGGGTTCCTGGGGTGGGGTTGGCGGCGTAATGCTCACTGCTCACTGCTCACTGCTCGATGCTCGATGCTCGATGCTTCGTAGGTGCATGGAGAACTCGCTCGCGTCGGGACAGGAGCTGGCCGGGCGGGCGAATCTAACATTGACAGGCGACCCGACTCTATTTCCGAAGCCAGATAATAGACGCGACGCAACGCACACAACGGTGATTCTTTTCAGATCAGCTCACTGAGAGCAATAATGGAAACAGGAGAAAGTGAGAAAGAGCGGTCTTCACTGCGCAGGCAATCACACAGGTTTGCGAAAGGCCATCCATCCACAACCGCAGCTGCACACAAGCGAAATTGGCGAGGATAAACGCCCACGCCCACTTCAGCCGCCGTCGTCGCCGCCTTGTTGGGCCTGGTTCTGGTTCTGGTTCGTAGCCCAATCTGCAGGATATTAATCCGGGGGCGGTTAGTTAGGGGACAGGTTAGGGGGCGCTGGGCGTTCGCACGTCCGTGTCAGTCAGGCAAGCACCCTGCACTGCAGCACAGGGCGGGCTCGACTCACAAGACACAGCTGCCTTCGGTGTGTCTTTGCTGCACTCTGCTGCACCAGGCGACAAATTGCTGTACTTGGTTGGAAGAGTCGGCCTCGTCAGCGCGCTTGCAGCCAGAAACACTGGGCCCCAGGCTGACTTGCCAGCTTGGACGAACCAGAGACCTGGGACCAAGCTGATGGCGCAAAGCCAGACCAGACGGAATGCAAATAAGCACAACTCATCCGTGACAGAGATGTGCACAACATCATCGATCCTTTCGGCATCTCAATCCATTTACTGGCGATTAGTCAGACGCTCCCACAGTGACCACGGCCTTCTCCTGTGTGCGTGTGCATCGTATGTACTATGTATGTATTCATCATGACGGTTTCTCTGAAGCGCTTCGCGAGTCAACGGTCGGTCGACAGTGCCCGACAGTGCCCCTCATGCCGCTCAGCCCCTACTGAAGCGCTTGCAGCCATACAGCATAGTTCTTGGGGCAGCACGGCCGGTAACGGCGACAAGGCTTTCGCAATGGCTGCTTAATCAACATCTTGCAAGTTTCCGCGACTACAAACAGTCCTGAGGCAGTCTCAGGCATATGAATGGTGTAACACAGCACAAGTCTACGGGGATGACGATGATGAGTTTGCCTCAGCTGTATAAGCCACATTAACGCGCAAATTAGCGCATATTGCGGTGTGCTGGCGCAATGGTAGCGCGCAGACCTCCTAAGTCTGAGGCTCAGGGTTCGAGTCCCTGGTACACCGGATTGCTGATTTCTTTTTTTTTTCCCCTTCATTTCTGCCTTCAGTCGCCGGGCTTTCGTCTAGATCTGGCGGTAAAATACAAGCGGGTCAAGAACTGATTCGTTTGTCTGCTCGATAACGAGAGGATTTTCTTCACAACGTATTACTTTAAATTTCAATACGACACTACCTATTGTCACAAAGTCCTGCTTGCAACATCGCAGCTCCGTGAGTTGCAACTTGATTTTTTCTTTTTTACTAGTCTTTCTATGCTTGCAGTGGCAGCTCAGATTGTTGCAGTTCTTGTCAGGAACGTCGACAAAGAACGCAGTTATGCTGTTACACATGCTGCTGGGTCATCTTTCATTCTCAGCGGTAAATGCCTTCGGGCCCAGTGCAACCTTTGATCGGTCTATACCGTTCCCGGCAACTTCACGGTTTCCTAAACAAGAAACTTCCGTTTCAGGAGCCATCTATCACGTTATTCAGTACTCACGGACTGTGCCCGATGCGGCCGGCTAATGTTGCAGAATTCTGTTGCTGCAAGGCAGGAGAGATGTTCATTCAACCTTTTACGGCATGATGCCGATCACGCCAATGTGGCATCCGGGGTGAAAAGAAAGACGCGATAATGTTCATGTCAACACCACCTGTAAGCGAGCAAGTGCCACATGTTGTTACCCATGCTATTTTGTTACCATCTATCAAGATCCAAGGAGTTTCGCTGTGAGCCAGGAGTTATCTGCACTGGCATTTGCTTTACCGCCACAATCATGACCTAGTCATGATATTCGTATATAGACTTCGACAACCCAGACTCCCCATTGTTATCAACTTTGCTATGAATGACTTCTTGTACAGTAGTAGCTGGCTCACTTTTGTGTGCAGATGATCTTCAAGCGCACATGCATAACAGCCAGGATAGGCTCGCATTTTTGTCACTTTTAACGTGATAACTTGAACACTCACTTCGAAAACTTGCTGGGCTTCGCATCACGCCCTCGGCAGATATAGCAATTCTCGTTGCCCATGAATGATAGAAGTTGGCAGCTGCATCCTGTTGAATGACTGATCAGCGTTCCGGTGAATGTTCACGTAACCTGTAATGAGCTCACAAAGAGGCAACATTTGTACTAGCTGCATCCCCCCAACTTACGTGCCGAGTTCAGCACACAACATCAAGTGATTGATTTCATAATGCTTGACATTCCCACTGCGTGACGCAATGTTATTTATCAAGGTAGGTAGAGGGTCCGGGTTTTAGGCGGGATGTGATAAGTAGCCCTCGACAACACAGCCCAAGCATGGTTCGCAGAAACCGTCACTGCCCACACTATTACAGCTGCCACCCCCCTCCCTCCACTCCCACCCTCCTGCCTCACTTCACCTCCGATGTCCCTCGTCTCTCTATGCCACCCCCCTCTCATCTTGGCCATTGCATGGGTGAGCATTCACGCCTCATGCCTCACAAAAGATACGCAGCATCATACTATATAAAGATGGCAATGCTCTGCTCTGCTCAGCTCTTCTTAGATTTTCGTATTACTCTCAACGACTACACACAATCTACAAACAATCCTCCTTCTATATACCAGATGACTTACCTCTTCCCGTTTCTCCCCCTTGACGAGGGTCCAAGTACAAGAGTAAAGCGAAAAATGGCATCTCCAATAACTACCCTTATTGTAATGCAGCCTGATGGCCAAGCAGTCTTCGACAATCACAAACTCCAAATTGACCAAGAAGCGCAGACGGGCAACGGTCATACCCTTGACTTCACGGTGGCATCTCACATCCCCGTGTTTACATTCCGCTATGTCAGCACCACTATTAGCATGTCTATGATAGAGGGAGAAATTTGTAGTCTCTGGTACACAGTTATCCAGGCGGCCAAATTTTGGCAACCTGGAAATGCAAAACATGACGCTGTTGTACGTTGCGTTCTCAGCGCAAGGGCAAGGGGTACGCTTATGCGAGCAGTAGAAACGCCAGAACCGGACGAGGTGGAGAGGCCGGCTCTATTCGTGCAGAAATTGCTCCCTGTCCTCCTGGAATTACTGATGTATGCAGACGCTAGTATTGTCAGTTTCAGCGAGGACCCAGAGCGGCTTCACAATATCTTGTCGCCAGAAGATGCCCACCTCGGCGATTTAGCCGTTCAATCGGGCATTTCTTCGCTCGGGTTTAGTGTCGAACGCTGGCGCTTCTGGATGCATAGGCTTCGGGAATTAGAGCGTGAGGAGGAGAAAGAGGTCGCGAACTCGGCACTGTATTGTCGGAGAAGATTAAAGGTCATGTCGCAATCTGTGTGTGGGACGTTGAGTAGTATGCCTACGTGGGACGAACATCCCGGTGATGAGGATGAGGATGAGCAGGTGCGGGACGACTGATAACATCATCTCGAAGCCTTTTTCTTTTGTCTTGGTCCTGATACATTGTTATGGTGAGGGCAATTGGCTGAACACGAAGAATGAACAGGACGCTTTGCGAAGGAAACGAGTATGTTGGAGATCAGGTGGCCTTTTGTACGGAAATGAGGTCAGTACCTTCGTTTATACTCTGAAGAAGAATCTGTATCGTGTTTGACTTTTCTTAAAGCTGCGCTCGTCGTAAAGCCGAAAGATTGCACGGTTGATTGTGGATGCTCTGCTTCATATGTGACTCCAAGTTTTGCGTGTGCTTGACACCCTCAATGCCGTCAGACATTGCAATGAGCCACTCAAAGCTCTACCAGGTCTCGAGTGAATTGTGATGCATTCCCAAAGGAAAAGACATTCGGATCTGACAGTGCAGCATGGTATCTGTTTTCGTGCCACTATGTCCTATGACACTAGCTCAGTATGCAGCATTCGCTTCTAGAAGGGATACTAGCTCTGACCGTGTCGTATGGCAAACAAGATCATGAACGTGATAAGAGGAGGAACGCTCCTAATCGAGGCGTGTGAGTACAGAACTGGACAAGAAATCGCACAAATGCCTTGCTACGTTAGATGTGTCAAGCCTGGTGCTGCTGCTGGGGATTAGCTCAAAGGCACATGGCATGCGTCTGGTTCCTACCCTGCATGTGCACATCCAAATTCGCGAGGACGCTTTTCATCTCATGCGTGCTCATCAGCGAGGTGCATAGTTGTTTCTTGCATGTTCAAAGGAGGCCAATCGCGAATCTAGCAGTGTACTCAGGACAGCAGCTCACCATCTTTCACACAGAAATGGACATCAAGTTGGGGAATATCGAACGAACACAAAGAGGAAAAAAAAACAACCATTCAATACCAGTCACAACAGGCACATACATGCGGGTTGCATAGAAAAAAAAAAAATCCTCCCAAAAAAGAAATTTGCGAGCCGTAGGGATCGAACCTACGCGGGCGAAGCCCATTGCGGGGCAAGCATGTCCCGATTTTCGGGTTGACCTAAACACAACGCCTTAACCACTCGGCCAGACTCGCATGCATCAGGTGATTGGCTGTGGCCATCTATGTCTTATATAGGGTTAAGCAATATATTTCATGCGAATCCACAGCGCTAGAACACCGAGACCCACCACCAGTGGCAGGACCTCATCTCAGGTTTGACTCGATTTCATATTGAAATCGATAAACGATACATCAAGGAGCTCATATCGATCAACGTGCCAGCGCAGAAGGGATCTCCTGCATTCAATGTCACAACAGTCTTTGCACTAGAGTTCTTCCGGTCTGGTTTGAGGCAAACGCTTTGTTTACGGGCACAGGAGAGAAAAAGCAAGACTCAAAATCTCACACACAGCCTCTCATTTCCTGTGGATGTTGTGCATCTTCGCGAAACCACCCATATCCGCCCCAAATTTGACCACTCTTCCTTCAAGCTTTTTTCCCTCTATCATCTTGAGCAGGGCCTGCTAAAACATTCGTCCGCTCCCTCGAGGGCATCGTCACCATGCCCTTTGACGACGACGACAATCCCGCCATCGACGCAGCGAATACGCCAGCAGCTCAAGAAAATCGGCCAAGTAACGAAGATGCCGCAGAAGATGCCGTTCCAGACTACAAACTCTTTGCCTCCATGTTCAATAAGAAGGGCGCTTCAAGTAAGGTAATCCGCAAGGGCGAGAAGGACTTTGAATCCCACGGGACGAAGGCTCAGGACAACACCCTCGAAGCAAGCCGCACCGCTCTGGAAGAAGTCCTGAGCTACACGAGAATCCACAAACCAGATTCCTGGCTGCGAGCCTGGTATTTCCCCGACTGGTGGACCACAAACTCACCTGGCAGCAAGACAGACGATCCGCTGCTTCAGGAACGCGTCGTGGTCATGGAGCACGAGCGTGGCAACTGGATGAAGGATATCGGTCGTGCCGTATCAGGAAGCAAGGATCATTTGGGCGTGGGGAGGTTATGGCTTTTGCCAGAAGAGGCGCTGTATTTGATTGAGAGAGGCTCGGTGGACATATGGTGGCCGGATAGGGAGTTTGAGGAGCTGCTGCCGAGGGTTGGGAATGGAGTGCCTCCCAAGAGTGCCTTTGGGCCAGACGACTACGACGTTGGACTGCCACTCAGTTTGGAGGCGGCATATTCTTTTCTCATCGGATACGAGGGGGAGAGAGGCAAGGTCACCTTGCCCAAGTTTCAGGTGTACACGCATCTTAAAAGAGCCGGATTCAACGTGATGCGTGCGCCAATCGCCGAATCTTCGTCACGAGAGCTGGAACCAGAGATATCATCAACGTCGCTCTGGCAGTGGCTTTTCTCAATGGTTTCATGGCATCGCCAGCCGCAGCATCAGCCGTTCGGTCCTCTCGTGTCGCCAGCCGTCTACCGAGCATACCAACCTATCTACCAGCAGCTGGCATTGCTTCCGCGACACAAGCCATCAGCGGCGCCGACGCCGAAGCCCGTTCAGGAGCCCTTCCGAGTAGTTTATCATGTCTGGAAATCTAGCGGCAAACCATTCTCCAAGAAGAACCCTCCGCCGCCGGACTTCCGCATCGCCGTGGCCGATACTGATGGTTCGAGCGTTCCTACCCTAGAGGAGATTGAAGCGCTTTTGGAATCTACCCCCATGGATCCGCCAAATTCAACCTTGCAAGGCAACGGGAGGCTCTATCAGCGCTTGAAACATGGCTACAGGAACGTGCTGGTGGCAGTGGTGGACAGAGGGTTGGTCAATTTTATGAGATTCGGCGAGGCGGCTTTTGGCGAGGAATCGCTCTCTGAGAGATTTGACTACAGGAACAGCGGCGGTAGAGGCGGAAAGAAGGGTGGCCGAGGAGGAGGTCGTGGTAGGGGAAGGGGACGTGGGAGAGGTGGGCGAGGTTGAGACCAAAACGACTCTTGTCCGTGTACATTATCACAAAAGCGGTTCACATCTTGTGACTTCCATGTTTTATTCGTCACCATCAACTGAAAATGACAAAAAATCATTGCCAAGAAGGACTTAGACCTCCCTCCATCCAGGATATCTCATCTGAGCCTAACTGAAAGAGTCCATTGCCGCACTGATGCATTGGCATCGACCGGACTACTCTATTAGGGTGTCTTCGTTTCACGAATCGTGTTGGTTGCGACGACGCTGTTATGGGCCCGTCTCCCCCTTTGTCTGTCAGCCCATGCTCCTGACAGACTTGGCGTTGTCTAAATCAGGTACGTGACTACGTCTGCGCTCACGGTCTCTTCTTTTTTTCATCGTTCTGTTGGTCGGATACCTTGTCCGTGGCTGAATCACCGTTCGCTTGCACACCTGTCACATTCTGCGCGACCCATGCCCGGCAAGACGATTATTGACACATGAAAGAGAGGACAGAGAGGCAAATGCAAAGACAGAGGGGGAGGGGGAAAAAAACAGTTTTTCCATTTAATGAGGCAGAAATTTTATTTCACTAGACTCCACCCCGATCCTGCGATGTAATAATACCACCATACTCGGCGGTAAGTAACATCTCCGCAGGAACTTTTTAGCCGTAGGGCACACTCTGCGGCACCCATGGTGGAGAAGAGACGATGACCATTACCTTGTTTCCTATTCTTCCACGAGGCATCAGAATCGTTAGTGATGCGACTAGCCTTGTACTGTCAATTGCTCCGTCTTTAGTGCATCAGTCGATCTGGCATACGGATCTTGGACGGACGGTCGGTGCAGTGGAGGCAAGGGGCTCCATCCCGGAACTAGACCGAAAATGCACAATTTGATGACTCTTTGCTCCGTGCTTCGTAAAGGCCTAGTTTTCTTTGTTCACAATATGACCCTACGTAAATAGTTTCTGATAAAGACATGCTATTTTTATGGGCTCTCCGGGCAGCTGAGCGACCCAGGCGGGCGTCATCATGAATGCTGACGATCACGGATCCCCTAACCTCCGATTTTTCACCATTATGAGATGGTATGACCGGCCGGTCAGTGATTGATTCCACACGTTCTTCCAGAACGACTAGAGATGAGTCTATTTTCGATTGGCCCCTGGTCTGCCGCGGTTTTGGGCACGTAACTATCTTGTGTTACTTAGCCTGACTGGGTACATAGTTTCGTTCGCTGGTAAATATGCCCGTTTTCGTCAGCTGACGCTTAGACAAAGAAGGCAGCAGCACAATGATGGCGTCTGCGACAGGAAAAGGGGTGTTTGGTGGAAACTTGTTTCCCCGTCCGTATGCCATCAACTATACAGCGCGCGAGTTATGCTGCACATAGCATTTTATTACGTTCCCATTAGCTGATGGCTTACCAATCACTCCTGCTCGCGGGTTGCTGACCAAGTGGATCAGCACCCTGTCTAATCCTCACTGGTTGCGACACCAAACCACTTGATCATTGAAATGAAGACAATCAACATCAATCACACGGAGAGTACTTTCTCGTCGCGATCCACACGTCTCAGCACATTTGCAGCAAGAGCGTTTGAGCCTGTTTCCAGTGCCGTCCTTGTATTAGTGTCCTAGTACGTTGTTCTGTCAATCAGCCTGGATTTCTGCCTGAACGTAAATTTTGTTCATGACATGATATGTCGTCTTATCAATGGCTACAGGAAGCATCCGCCATCAGATTGACTCAAGTCAGGTTGGTTCGCATGGGCGTATGCCGAATGTTTTGTGACCGCCTAGAAGCTTTTGCGGATTGAGTTTCATTAGCTCGCTGATGTCTCAAAAGAACGAACAAGGACTGGGATTGATGCGGTATATGACAAACGACGGAGAAACGAATGCCGAGTCGTCAGAATCAACCGCATTGGTTTTGCTGTGAGCTGGAGGAATTGTAAGACATTCGAAACCCCTGCAATGCTCCATTTCGCGTCAACGTGTCTTCGTCTACAGTGCTTGTAAAAGTCAGCCTCCTTATCAGCTAGAGTTCGACAACTCAACTAGGTCGCGCCACGTCTGCTTGGCCGAGTTAGTGCAGTTCACATCTTCATATGCCAAGACTCAGAGGGAACGCTTCCCCTTCCCCTTCACCCTAGACGAACTTATGTATTGCCATGTGCTTGCCGAGGGTTGCGTGCAATCTTCGACGTTGGTGTCCCAATTGCATCGTGACCAATATGCCATCCAGGCCATTCATCCTTGTTTTGGAAGGATGTTGATCATTCTCGCCGTTAGGGTGGTGTTGACACGGTGAATGATCGATCTACCTGTTGTGCTTCATTTGAGGTGCGCACTGCATGACCCCCCCCTGTCACGGTGCACCACTTGTTCATCCATGGTACATCATTCGATTCTACTTTACACTGCTGCGCGTAACGAACAGTTGCATCTTTGAGGCTCATTGTAAAAATCGGAAGGGTTGAACGGACACAAAAGGTGCGAGGATGAGAACCAAAGTCTACGTCTTTCCTTGATATGCTTAGGAGGAGTGAGATAAAGAGGCCGTATCTGGCATTGCAATTTGGCTTGCACAATGGTACTTTTTTGTATCAGAGTTCGGCGTCTTGTCATTGGAGTTGCTTGGGCAAGTGGGGCGTGTGCGCTGTCCACTCGGAAACACGAGCCAATAGCAGTAACCTATCCGTGAGGCAGGAGCAAACCCAAGGGAAGAAGACCAGATATGTATCCATACCAGGTACGAAGGATCTCAGTGTACAATTCATGCCCGTATCTCCCCGAAAACAATCTTGAAGCGTGGAACATGCTATCTGCTAGCTACCTAGGTACCTAGGTAGTCAACAAAGCTTCCTCTGTGGTGCGAGAGCCAGTACCGGCCGATATTCGATTCTCGATGTTCTGTGGCAAGAGACGCAACGGATGGTTTGGCCGACCAGCAGTTTACGGCAGATGAAACGGCACGATGGTAAGCAATATTCGCAGCGCCCCAGTCATCACACCGTTGCCAGCAACTACCACTACGTCTTTTCGTTTTGCTAACACAAGGACAGGAGGGGGTAGTTCTTTTGGGCCACCCAACCGCCTGAGACCACATCAACCTGTTACGTATGAGTTAGACAACCAACATGGCACTGTGCCGGAGATACACATATAAGTCGTCAGCTCACTTTCGTCGTGGCGGCAGGCTAATCCCCTTGAGCACACCAAGGGCCTGACAAAGGTCGTAGATCACATATGTGGGCCAATGAAGATAGGGCTGGTCGACAGACATGTAATTGCTTCCAAAACTTCGCAACAAAGGCAGAGGATCCTGATCTCGATTGTGCAAGAGGACGGACCAAAGTGACATTCAGATCACGCATGGTGAACAGTGAGGCCTCTAACACCATTGCTTGCGCCCGTCGTCCTGGTCGAATGAGACTCCGTTCGCCTCGAAATGGTGCTTCTCGGCCTGAGCAGCCATTAGAGCTTGCTCCTTGCCGCAGCCCGAGATGGAGACACGATGATCTAATATCTTGGATGCCTTTATCAGTGTACCTCCAGCCCCGTCATCACTGATTGGCGCACATTCTCCAGGCCGCTCGGAGATTAAATGCCAATGACGATGATGCGTGAACTGTTGTGTGAGTGAGACTAGCGCCGTGGAGTACTAGTCGGATGGAGCATCAACTGGATTTTGGAATGCCACACTAGAAGCAATAGTACTGCCGCAAATAAGCAACTCTACGGTACTGCAGCCTTGGTTCCGGAGAAAGGAGCTTTCGAGCTGTGTTGAAGCTGGTAGCTTGCCAAGCGGCGAAAGAAACTATTACGGCACATCCATCTTGCTTCACCGTCCATCATGGCCTGTTGGGACGCAGTCAGATGGGGCAACCACCGCTCTTTAATCTCCCTCAATGGCTTGGATAAGCAGGCTTGTAGTTCCCTCCCGTCATCACATATTACGTGACAGCGCTAGGTTATATGGTCTGAGACAAAGGGAGTATTTGACAGAAAAGTCAACCCCGTTGATGATGATCCCTCAACGCCCTAGTCAGAATGGTCATGTTCAAGCGCACATGTACTCCCTAGTCATGACGACGCGACCGACTTTACTTTGATTCTCTTGTTGTAATTTGCAGCCCTCAGACGGCGGGCGCCTCTAGGCTAATATGATCGAAGCGCCAGGCGGTTTTATCCTCGTTTCTCCACACCTCCCAAGCACATTCGACCCAGATTCATCACGGCTGGATGGTATTAGCCTCAATTTGAACCGTGATGGCATTGCAGGAATGAATCCCCGATGCAAGCGCAGGGGACTTGCGACCGTTTTCTTATAATTTCGTGCTGCATACAATAATACCTCGCTCAATCGTCCAGCTTGTTTAAGCCATTCTTGCCCTTCGTAGCCACATCTCTGTTTCCTACCGCGATTAAGGACGGTGTTTGGACGTTCATGTCTGCATCATGTTGGCATGAAGCCGGACTTATTATGAAGCAACGACTAGTGGCAAAAGTTGCCGCCAGCTTCAGGTTGAAGAGCGAAAGGGGAACCAAGGCAACAGAAATATGCCAAGTCCCAACAGCAGCAATCTGCTCCATCAGTTGAGTCGTGGAAGATCCGATGTTCCGTATATTGGCTGACCAGGCAGTAGTCTATGGTTGAATGCTTCGGATTGCTTCCCTTCGTATGGGCCGACTGGGGTATTGGTGTCAATCCGAGTGGGGAAGGGAAAAGGCTCGGGACGAGCTACCTGTGTATGCAGGCAATGGCTTATGAGCATGCAAGCCAAGGCACCTTTGTTTCTTCGCTTCGTCCAAGGACGGCTGTGACGTAAAAGCTGTTACGGTACGGCGTCGGAATGAGCCCTTTTTAGGAATACGCATGTGGATAGGGACGGCTCTCGTCTTGTCACAAGACCGGGAGCAGAATTTTTTTTTTTTTTTTTTTTTTTTTTGTCTCTCTTCCTTGTTCCCTTTCGGCGCTCATACCATACGTATAATATCGCTTCCTTATCACAGTCGTCCTTTACAGCCCGAGCCAGTCGGATGGGCCGTATGTCAGGACACGGTTACCAGACATTCTTTGGCATCAGCCCAACCATGGTTGTAAGTCATGAATAAGATGAGTCTATCTGGGCGCGTCTTGTATTGTGTATTAGATGTATCACGGGGCCCCAAGCATTTGCGCATAGCGGGCAAATTTACCAAGATTGAATAGTATCGATTCATGCGCCACAGGGACACTGGAGACACTGCAAGCGCCGGCCCACCATGATGGCTCTGACATATGGATCAGCTTGGGATTATGTTCCGATGGTCGTGGACGTGGCGGGCGTCAGTCGCATCTTGTCTTGGGTTTCCAGATTCCAGATATCCGTCCGAGCCAGCATGGCACGCCAAAGGCTGCAAGCGCAAGCCACAGGGGGCAAGCAGCCCTCTGCGAGCTATTGATGGGCTGCGTTGTCACGCAATTTCAGCTTGAGACCCAAGCTCTAGATCGTATGTGTTCGGAATGCTCTGGTGTTGACCAAAAGTTCAGAGATCTGGCGAGACGCCAAACATGCTCGGTCCGTTAACGAGCGAGATCGTTCATCTTCTCATGGCGAGTAACGTGATTTCTGAAACACTTTGTGATCGTTCAAGCTCACCATTGAAAGCTCCTTTTGGACAGTATGCAGGGCAGAACACTGGAGACTGGACACAACTCCAATTCGGCTAGTGTTGTTGCAGTAAGAGCATCCTCAGAGTTTGCGCAGATTAGGCGGGTAGTAATAGTCGAATGCCACATGCCAAGGGACGCGACATGATTGAACTGCAACCAGCCTGGGGCTCCTCCGAGAATGATGCAGGCGGTCCTTGGCGATTGCAGTAAGTAATATTCTTATGCCGTGCCCAACAAACATGGGAACGCCCAGTTCTGCACCAGTCGAGCGTCATTGGCGCCCATAGCCACGAGCAGCCAACATTCGCGATGACCAGACATGAATATTTGCGACCAGCATTGTGGCTGTTTTTCCCTGCCCCTCCCCTCACTCACCCTTTGTCCTTGCCTCTTCCACGCCTTGAAGGCCCTTTCCTGTTTGTACCTAGGTACCTAGGTATGTAGGCATTTTTCGTTGGCTGTTAGGTACTTGTTACCAGACCACACCAGATCAGGCCAGTTTATTTTGCTGCCGCCAGCCAACCCGAAGCCCAGCACATGCGTCAAGACTGGTCAACGACACATGCGCCCAGCCCAAGCAAGTTGATTCTCAACCTTTTCCTAACCTTGTTCCGTTTTTCTTCTCCAATGCTGGTTTTCTGACATGGCCTCGTTGCAACAAAGCCCATTCATATCGCATTATCCTTCCACTGAACGGGAATTGGCCATGCCATCCCCGAGTGTTCATGCATTTATGGTCCTCCCGTTTTGCCACGCCTTCACACTTCACCCACCATGCTGTTCCTTGTCCCTCGTAGTCCGGGTTTGAGCGGCGTCAACACGGTCAATCGCGTCGAATTCGCTGCATTCTCTGTTGTAAGCATGGCTGCCGGGTGCACACATGTCTTGCGAGACCAGATAGGCTATACTAGTGGTTACGCCTCCACATCAGGGCCTTGATCGAGAGACACCAGTCACTTCAGGAAAACCCGACCAAGTGGTAGGGCGGCAACTCTTTCCCAAGCTAGCATGGTGGCGAAAGGTTCAGATTTCGAAATTACCACTATGTACAGTATACAATAAGTCCGACCTGCCATGGCGTGACCGAGAGAGTGTGCGTCGGTGCTGGCGCTGGCGTTAGTTTTACATTTATTACTAGCAGCTTAAGCATGTGGAACGATCCGTCACTCTTGTCTGTTGCTCCACCGCAACAATCTCAAATATCCGGTCGCCACTATTACTAGCACACGGAACTACTGTGAATGAAGGAAGGGGATGATGGAGCACCCCCTTCCTTTCTCCATCCTTGACTCCGTTTGCTTGTATCTAGCAATTGTCTTCGTTTGCAGGCTTTTTCCTCCTTCTGAATTACCTACCCTTTCTGCCAGGTGGTGTGCTGTAGCCCCTGGCGGTCGCAGGTTGTGGTGTCTGGTTGCATCATACTGATTTCGAAAGAGGTTCCACCGTGGATGTCTGCCCACAAGGTTCTTTATCGCATTCTCAGCTTGCACGTAGTGAGAGTTCTGGCCGAAACTGTATGTATCATTGCAGAGAAACCATGTGTGTTCGATGCTTGTGATGGAGTGCCAATGGTGCTCGTCATGACTGCAGGCAAGGACGCCTACAGTGTGTTAGTCCCATATTACTGTCTGCAGTTTGTTGCCGCCTTGGCCGCGAGGCTTAGATTAATTCCCAGAGCAACTCATGCCACTCAAGCCACACCATCTCATCGATACATGACCTTTGTTGTTGGACGCGCCGATAAGCCAATTAGCGTGTGAGAAAATCCCATTGCTCTACCACAGTACACACACCCCTTCCTTTCTGTCAACTGTATGCACCCTGGTCACATTTCCAATTTTTTTCCCCTTGGTACTGGCCACTTTTGCATTATGCCCATGGTACCGAGTGATACACTCCGTAAGTCTTGCATACAGTAAGACAAAGAGAAGACGGAGGGAAACAAAGAGACAGAGAGAGAGAGAGAGAGAGAGAGAGAGAGATAGAGAGAGGAGGGGGACGCAACCCAAGAATAGCTCGAACGGACATTGGTTAGCCACGAGTTACGTTACCTGCCTGTGGTGAGGTGACGGGACCGGGCGGCTTGTTTATTGTAGATATCAGCAAACCAGACCATGTTGCGACTTGGCGCACAAGATCCCAAATTGGCCGCCTTTTTGGAAAGCTCTGAAAGGCTGCGCGCGCCCTTGCTTGACTGTTTTGCTACCGATGTCTGGACTAGACCATGTGGAATGATTCACCTCGGAACTTTTTTTTCTGGCAAGGCCAGACAGGTCTTGCTCCCTAGTCGGCCGAGTTGGCGCTTCTCCAAAGTCTGTGGTGCTTTGCTTTGCCCTGGGCCGCCTCTGCGTCTTTTGGCGCATGTCGCAAGCCCCCGGTTCAATTAGACTCTGGTTGGGTGTCGATCGCGCTTTTTCCTATTGGTCTGGGTAACCCAGACATTCACCATCCAGCGTCACCCTATCCAGCCAATTGTGATGGTCTGTTGTTCCCTTCCTTCTCTATGGCTGCGCTGGATGCGCCGATTTGCAAGAGTCAAGTCGCTTCTCGGCTTCCGAGTTTCTGCTGTCTGTAATACTTTTCCCGCCTTTTCGTGCCTTCCCCCCATATTCCGCATTTTCCTTGCCCGGCTCGTGTCGGTCTCTCTCTGTCTTTGTCTTTTCCCTTCTTCTTCCACCACCAGCCCTCCCGCATTCCGATTTGGGACTCGGCCCCATCACGCACCAGACCAGTATCATTCATCGCCAAAGTGCTCTGGTGCAGCTCTCGCTTCTCCCAACACACTGGCATGTTGAGTCCTCCTTGACCCGCTGCTCGTTGGTTATTGGCAACGCGACTTTGGCGACAGAGGAACAAGGGGAGGAAAGATAAAGAAACTTTATGAACCAACTTGGACAGCTGCATTTCCAACCAAGAATCAAGCAGCGCATGACTCCCAAACTTGCCCAGAGCCACACTAGGGAAATCCGGACAGTTGAACCACAACTATTACCAGACATCGCAATTGAACAATAAATACTGGGGCTGCTGTACAAGGGGACCCGTCCGACAGGAATTGCCGACCATCCAGGTGAAAGTAGCAATAGCTATAATTTACTGTAATAACTTACAGTGTCAGTTTTCGCTCCCCTTGTTCCCACCTGGCCCAGTCTATCCATCTGTCTTGTCTCTGGTCTCGTCCGTCGGGTCAGCCAGCGAGTCACTTATTAGTGCCTTTTTGCGCTCTTGTCACTTGCACTTGCACTTGCTTGATCTTTGCTCCTCTTTTTGACACCTTTCTACCTCTTTGATCCCGAACCCCTGCTTATTAACCTTTTTATCCTTTCCTTCCCTTTCCTTCCTGCTCTTTCTCGTCAACATATTCTGCTCTTCCGTCCCTCTCTTTTGTCCTAATTCCCCATCGCTCGTCTACGCTCAAACCTAATCAATCGGCCTTGCGCATCACCTCTTTTGGCGACCGCGCGCGCGCGTCATGGAGGAGCCTCGTGCGAAGAACAACAGCACACCGCCGACCGAACTGAAATCGCAGTCCCCGGCGTCGATTCCAGGCCCGGCACCCACATCTGGACGGACAGACACGGCGCCATCATCGTCGACACTTGCAGCTACAGCTTCCCGACCATTCGCATCAGCTACATCTTCGGAAGAGCCATTTGCGACACGGCCTAAGCAGGAGGATAGTATTGCCCGCGATCCCGGCGCAGGCGCATCTAATCGACAAGGCGCTATTGACGGTGTAGCCAACGGCGAGCACCCAACATCTGCGTGAGTTAACAAGTTTTCCTTTATCCGTTGAGCCTCTTTTCTGTTTCTCGCTCTTCTCGCGCTCTCCCCTGAGTAGTGAATACTCGTCAACGAGTGTGGTCTCTATTCCAGGCTCCAATGACTCTGGCCTGCCTTGGGTGCATCAGAGCTGTATCAACAACCGGGGCCATACAGACCCGTACCCGCCGCCATCTGACTTGTGGCTTTTTGCAGCCATTTCCATCCTGCCTGCGTTCATGGGATGAATCGGTCCTGGTCGTGGATGGGTGCTCGTCTTATCATTCGTTTGGAATGAGACAATCGCCGATGCACTCAGCCGCGGTGGCCGATGTTTGCTCTAGATGGCGTTGCTGTGCCTTTCCCTTGTTCTTGGGGTCCGATAGTACAAGCTGGTTGTGGCAAAGTGCAAGTGGTGAAGAGATGCGTCTCATTACAGTTCGTGGCATTGCATCGCGTTGCAGAGCAGGGCAGGGCAAAGCAAAATGAGCAAGCAGGCAAGCCACCTCCAAGTCCCAGCAAGTGCTCGGATATTGCTAATTGCAATCATGTTCTCGTTGTTGTTGTTGTTGTTACTGCTGCCTTCTGGAAACACCACGGCCGTCTGGAACATCGAAGGCCATACGCAAGACGGAGAACGCAGGACGCAGGACGCAATCGGCTCTCCAGCTACACACGCCCGTCGCCGTTGCACCAGTTGTCAAACCACCCCATGCAGCTCGTTGCAGCTGTCGCGCGCTGCCTCTGCCTGGACCGGTCCTTTTGTCATATCGGCAATCTCGTGTCAGTTGCAGGAGGTCCACACAACCACGAACCCAGAGCAAACGGTCCTATTTCCCGTTTCTACCTTCGTATGGATCGTCTTCCACCGTCACCCTGCTCCGCCTCCAATAAAACCGAATCTCCACACTCGGCTAGAGCTGTTTCGCCTGCACAGCTTCTGCGCCAGCGCCGTCCTCAACAAACCTTCAGAATTCCCGGCCTTGCCAGATACGCCCATATACGCCCCGGCGACTAAAGGCAAGACTCAAGTCAGTGCAACTCCCACAGAGCCATCCACCACGTTTCGGCATCATTCCTTACAACTGGCAACAACCCGGCCACGAGCTGCAAAAGAGGAGCTGAGGTCCAGCGCTTGGTCACGTCTGCGAGCTATAGTAATGAAAGTGTTCATCAGAACGCTACTTCCACATGGTCGGTAATCATTCGACTCCAGAATATGCCTTGTCGCAGTGGAATAAAGTCTCGACCCACCAACACGAGAATTCATTACTGGGCCTCACCACCGCCCCAACGTCTTCCGTCACTCGGTCCTTCGATGGATGTCGTGGAACACCAAAGTTAATGCGCTTCTACGTGATCGGTTCCCTTGGGCTGAAGTCTTGGTGTAGCTGTGCTGGGCACCTATCATTTACTCGTAACCCTTCTGTATCATCATCCATTGTTACACAAGCAGATTGAGGGAAACAAGACGGCAAGACAAGTGTCGATTTGGTGCATCGAAGCCTCGTTGCCTTGTTGTGTGATCCGTGTCAGGAGAGTTGCTGGAGAACGTCGTTCCACGAGGCTTCAGACGGGCCCTTCGCTTGACACAATCCTAAACCTACTGAAACTCCGAGGCTGTACCTATCCGCCGCATAGAACGTCACTGTCGTTGAAGAAACTTTTCATAAACACTTGCTGTCGCCACAAGACACCGGTTGTTTCTTCCTACGTCAACCACTGCAGTTGAGACCCAAGGTGGCTCTCACAGCCACGACTCCTTGTTACACACAGAGATCTGTAGCAGGAACAAAAACTATTTCGGTCACATTCGCTAACATGATGCTTAGACGACTCAACGGCAGCAGAACCTATCCTGAGGAGAACGAGGGCGAGAGTGAGCTAAGCGAGCCCGATAGCAACGCAGCTTTCAACGAGCTTGAAGACGAAATCGTGGTAAGCGGTCGCGGCCTTCGAACAGGTTTCAAGTCGAACGGACTTGAAGCTTCAGAAGGAAACGAGGACGAGGTGATGGATGACGCCCCAGACGACGCTGCTGGTTCACACTACCCCAAGCGAAAGCGCACTTCAATATTCAACGATTTGAGCGAGAGCAAGCTGGAAAGCGCTCACACGGCGGCCCCGGAGAGATCGCCCACGTCACCCGACGGGTCCGCCAAGTTCAAACCCAACCGCCAGAGCCTTGGGGGCCCCGGAGTCAAGGGCGTTCTACTGGGAACTTGGCGGGACTCCAGCGTCCCCGACGACGAAAAGAAGCACGCTGTCATTGGTTTCATTGACGTCAGGGACAGACTTCGAACCCGAATCCAGCCCAACACCAAAGAGGGTGAATCACTGGCAGAGGATTACCCTTTACCTCCCGGCCCCGGTGGCAGCTGGGTGACTTTTGAACGTGTCATATTCTCTGATCATCTAGTCGGCTTAGATCATTTTCAGGTAAAGGAATACACCCGCCTTCGATCCGAGGTTCCGCCCGAGGAGACAGAGGAGCAACGCATGGCTGCGGAAGCTGCTGCTGTCCAGGAGGCTATCCGCCGAGTGAAGGAGAATCCCGCTCTGGAAAACCCTGTTCAGCCTCCCGCTATTGCCTATGGTCTGGAAATCCCAGAGCACCTTCAATCTGCAGTTCGCCCGGATTTAAAACGCCGAAGAGTGAGCGGTGGCTTTGCAGCTATCAACCCAGCCCCACAAGACTTCACCCCCGAGCATTCGTTACCTACGCCTCAACAGACCATGGCTTCTCATCAAAGTCGGTTTGCCATCGATCCGCTGCCTGGCACTCGACCGACGCGTATCTTGATAGGATACTGGAAACCGTCGAGCGAGATCGACCCCAAGGATCGCCATGCCGTGTACGGTATCCTCGGCCAGAATGACATGTTCAGGGTCAAGGTGGTACGTGAAACGAGAGATGGACGATTTGTAGATGGGAACTTTCCATCTGGTGCTGGTGCGCTGTGGATTCCCTATGAGGAGGTCGAGTTCGAACCTCATTTGAAGGCCCTCAACAGGCAGGAGGTTAAGGAGTATTGCCGAATTCGCCAGTATCAACTAGACCACGGCGAGACCTCTGCCGAGCGAATCGAGAACGAGACCAAGGCCGTGTATGAGGCACAAACACGAGCTGGCACCATGCCTTACAAGCAACCTCACAACGTGACTGTGCCCACGTTCACAGCATCTCCCCAAGGTGACGATGATCGCATGAACGGACGCCATGGGTACAATGGCCACGAGCTTCGTCAGTCACGCAGAACCGAACCTCGTCCTATTCGAGCTTCGTTGAACGAGAACGAGCTGCGAGCCAATCGACTTCACAGCGTAGAAGCTGCAGAGCGGACCAGCGTCCTTGCGCGACGGGAAATCGCACGAGCTGAAGCAGCCCAGGGCCGAGCTGATCGTCACGCCATCCATCGAGAGCGGGCTGCTGCGGCAGCTTCGAATATGCCCATTGAGCATCACCACAATGGCAACGGCAGGGTGCTCTTCCATGAATCGGAGGAGATGCAAAGGCTGAACAAGGTTTGGGCCAGACAGGAGACGCTCCGCATGAAAGGTGAGCCCGACAATGCCAAAATTTACGACGGAATCAAGTACGAACGGAAGTCGACCGGGCCGTTTATGGGAAAGCTTGTGTCTCAGGGGACTATCATCAATATTGACGGCGAGGATTATGTCGAATACCGAGTCCTGACCAAACCATCCTTTTTCTAAGCTCGGCAGGTGGTTTTGTGCAGCGGAACGATTGGAGTCAACTCATGATCTGGCTCACTCGAGCGGCGGCGAGCGAAATACGTAACTTAACCAGCACGAATAGGAACAGGGTGTGATAACAAGCTGACTGGTAAATGATGGAGGAGGAATAAGAAATAGAATGGCAACATGGGCGCTGGCTGACAAAGTCTGGATTTTGATGGTCGATTTTGAACAATTACGCGTTTCTTTCCCCTGCTTCTATTTACTTCCTATCATATTCTTTTTTTTTTTTTTTTTTTTTTTTTTTGAATATCTCGAGCAGATGACTATGCGGGTTTACTCTGAAGTCGTAGCCCATGATTTTCTCGGCGGGCAGAGCTTTGGACCACTGTTGTGGCTTCCAGCCTGGCAAGCATGGCGGAGGAGGAGTGTACTTGATGCAAGGCACGAGGGGTTTCGGGCACCAGAACAAACAAAACTTTTGGCAAGTTACAGATGTGTGAAGAGGGCGCTGCCCTGTTTAGGGTCGAAAACGGGCTTGCTGTTAGGTGGACGGAAGAGGCAAAGCATGGATATGATCACGGAGAATGGAGTTTATTGCTTTTCCTGCCTTTTCCCTTGTTTCACGTTGTTCTTTCTCTCAGGGTACTTTATTTTTCTTGGCTCCCTCATAAACGAAGTCTTTTGTTTTGTTCTACTCTGATTATACTTCCGAGTCTCCTGTTACCTTTCGTTTTATTTCTCTTCGGTATACCCATTGTGGAGCCTTTTCTGCCGGTGGAAGCGTATGGTGCATGCATGAAACATATTAAGACTTTGTTTTTTTTTTCTTTTGAGAGATTACTAGGTGTTGCGTCATGCGTGCGGACGATAGTACGACATCGGGAATTCACGTGAAATTGCTCAACTACTTTTATTGTTCCGTTAAAAAATCTCAAATGCGCTTCGTTATGCCGAGTGCTCCTTACTTTTTGAATCTATACTCCCAATTACAACTCCTATTTCCAAACCTTTAAGTGAAGCTCACCTGGTCTCATCCATGGCTTCGGTTTCTGTAACCGTCTCTTGTTCGTATCCTTCCGTCTTCATATCCTTCAAACCCAACTCCTCCTCCTCTTCTTCCGTCCTCTCGTAGTTCTCCTTTTTGATCTTGGGATCGACGTTTGGTGGATCAACGAGTGGCTGGACGAAGCTGCTGGCGAACGGGTCCGTCAGAATGACGGTGAATTCCTTGTCGCCTTTGATGGCGGCGTCGAGGCCGGCGAAGAAGGTGTCCCATTGTGTGCGCTCTGATGAGCTGAGTGAGTCGCCTCCTTGGCTTCCAGAGCCGCTTGCTTCGAAGATTTGGCTGTGCAAGTCGTTGCGAACCTGTGTGAGAAGTCCTTCTACCGTGGTGAAACGGCCGCCGAGTGTGCCAGGGTTGGCTTGGAGTTGGAGCTCGGGGTATTCAAGGCCGCAGGTTTCAGATTTGAGAATGTCGCGCGCGAGATCGGTCGAGTCCTGCACGATGAGGGTGATCTTCTCGCCTTGCTCGGGGATTTCGCCGCCGGTCTTGACGTCGTTGGAGCGGTAGCCGCAGTCGTCGCAGACGGTGGACATGAGGACGACTTGCTTGAAGTGCGGGATGTCGACCATCTTCATGTGTGTCGTGCAGGGGTGCATGCACCCGGGACAGCTAGCGGGGAAGCTGTAAACCTCGTTGGGGATGATTTCGCCGTCGGCTGTGAGGCCAGGGTTGGCAAAGTCGGCGGCGGCGCTGTCGCTGAGGCCCAGCGCTGCGTTTTGCTCTGCCGTTCGCAGGTATTCTCGCTTTTCCCACTTTCCGACGCTGTCTTTGAGATCAGGTGCGATGAAAGAGTTGCCTGCGGGATCGTCCACGAACAAGCGGAAGGAGAATGCCTCGCCGGCAAGCATGGAGCGGCCCTTGGCGATGATGTCGGCTATTTTGGCGTGTACATCGGGGGTCTGCTCCTTGCGCGCCTCTTGGCCCATTTCCAAATCGTCTAGTACGGTTGTCAGGAGTCCCTCGACGTTGCTGAGTTGGCCGCGGCCGGAAGGAATCTCGAGATCCATTTCAATGAACTTGATGGTTGCTGTATCTGACTTGACAACCTGTCGGCTGAAGTCTTCGAGTGACGTGAGACGCAGCTCATAGTGTGTTCCTTTCGGTTGAACCGTGCCAGCGGCTTGGATTTCGTTGTTCTGTGTGTTGCAGTGGTCGCAGGAGAAGGACATGATGACCACCTCACGAAAGTAGGGAATCATTGTCAAAAGAAGTCGGGTTGTGCCCTATATTCTGAAGTTAGCATATGTCTGCAGTTATAACAACTCCAGCGCATTCGCAATAGCGGCAAAACTCACATTTTCACCACAATTCATGCATAGCGACTCAATTTCCTCCACCGGCTTGTATTCTTCCTCTTCCTTGGCCGGTCCATCTGCGCTGGTGGAGAAGCCCTCGACCTTGTTGCCGATCGACTCAAAGAACTCGGTCGGGCCCTGGGCCGTGACCTCTTTCTTGTCGTCTGCGGACATGGTTTGGTGTATGATGCTGTGGGCGGCGGCGGGTGTTCGAGTGTCCGGGAAAATGTGTGTATGCTTGTCGCAAAATTGAGTGTCGTCGGAAGGTGTGGACTGTGACGGGATGGAGGGGCAATGGAAATTTTTGGAGGGGCAAATGCAAATCTGCATCTGCACGCGGGGCCCTTATGTCATTGCTAGCGCGGGTCGCTGCTCGTGTGTCAGCACAGATTCCCAGCCGCGCAGTCGGAAAGCACAGAGGGCTGCAGGCGCTGTTGAATGGTGCTAGAAGCCTGTTGAAGCTTCCAGTGGCAACTGAAAAATCTCCATCGCCAAAGCCGCACAAGCAGTGCTGTCCAATGGCATGCATTTGCATCTCAAGCCGTTGGTTTCAATGTTGACCGAGAGAGACCAAACTGATCACAGTCGTTCCGTCGGTGTCCAGCCAGATTGTTCACTGCTGTGCCTGGCCTTTTTTTATATATATAAGCTTCGAGAGATGGTCCTTTTCGGAACGCTGCAAGACGCATTTGCGACCGTGGCTCACTCACTTCATGAAATCTGCAAGTGACAACGAGCCGCTGGGTTTTTGCTGCTGCTCAGAAAGCAGAGCTTGCAAGCCCCCTTTCCGGTTCTTGGCGCGCTTCTTGCTACTGGCATTAGCAGTCGGTTTCTGGCTCTGCAAGCTCGACACTCGCATGTCAGTCTTTTTAGTCGCGGATGGTTTTGGTGCTTTCCGACGTGACGCAGGGTCTGGCGCCGGGAAGTTGATGCGAGTAACACTTTTGCAATGGCCGCATGTGATGATCTTGGTAGGTCCAGCCGAGGTGGCCTTGTCGATGCTCTGCTTCGAGGCCGCTCGTCTTTTGGACTTCAAGCTCAATCGAGGTTCGAGGTGCAATGATGATTCCGAACCAGGTATCATAATATGCCCGCAGGCGTCACAGACATGTTGGCGTTGCACTTCATGTTGAGCCAGGCCATTGTGGTACATCAAGTCCGCTCGCTGCCTCATCAGATGAGCAGAGGTTTGCGGAGCTGTCTGCCGCAGCAGATGCGCTGCATCAGTCAGGAAGATCAGGTCGGCTGAAAGCCTCTGGGATGCCATCATTCGCTGAGACTTTGTCCGCGATCAGCCGTCAAGGAAAATATTGTGAAAGGCGAAAGAATGCTGGCGCGGTCAGACTCGCATCACTGAGACGCAGTGAATTGAGGTAAAGTTGATGCACTCATGTGTGGGGTATCGATAACAGTGCAAACTACCCGGGAGTTTAGCAACCTTTCTCCATTACCCGTCGCCGGTCCTTTCTTATTCTTCTTATTTTCGTGGTTTTAATTCTAAGCTCTGCGGATTTCCCAGGAAATATCTTTGATGCTAACCTCATCACCAGCCTTCTCGTCGTAGTCGAACCATTCACCATCACTCAAGTCAATGCCCGTGAATTTCGTGCCTGATTCAAGGCCCTCTGCTAGCCACTCGCCCTGCAAATTGGTGGTTGACGCGTTAAGAGCCGTGCGACTACAATTCTGCGATAGGGAGTATGCCTATGATATAACATACCTCTGGCTTGAACTCGACAAATTCAAGTCCACGACAATCAAACTCGATGATCTTGTGTGTCTTGGCCGGCTCGGACTGCTCGTATGCCACAGGAGCAGCTTTGATTGAAGCAGATGATTCACGCTGACAACACGCAAATGAGTTGATGTTTCGTGTGACAAAGTGAAGATTGCTGTACCTTGCAATTTTTGCATCTCCAGACAAAATTGGCCTCCCCTCGACTTCCACTCATTTCGTTCGTCTCCTGGGAAGAGTGTTAATGGGACCTGTCCATCCGGGTGCGAGGACAACGAGGACTGGTGGTTGGACTAACGAAGCGGTTGACTCCCACATAGTTATCATGTGCCTCCCGACATGATGTACACTGAACCTTGAACATATACCAGAATGGGTTGTCTTGTGTGTCGTCCGGTCTGAGATTTGTCACTCTACATTGAGGTTAGTGCAATATGTCATGGCCGAGGACCGATCAAGCAGTCAACCTACCCAGTTTGCTCTGCTTTGATGATTAGAGTGAACATTTTCAAGTAGTTTCTTTGTCGACTCCAAGTCAAATCAGTCGTTTGATTCCGAGGTTTGAGAAAATCGCCTTCGTCACATTAAACCCAAGTTAACCCTCACTTCTGAGCCACATGCGGCGGTGGTGGGGCCCATCAACAGCACGTCGATCATCGACCTGTCACGTGACCACAAAATAATCAGCCCATGTTCCTCATGCCAAAGCGAGCTTGTGAGTAACGTTGATGGCCGGACAGAGTATTTGGAGCCCAATTGACAGCTGCATCGCCCCTCGATCTCCCACCTGCAACAATTGACCGATCCCAGATGACGACATAATGCAGTCGCTCTGGGCTAGAGCTGGCCAGGCTCACCGTTGCGGGTGTCGAGTCTGCAGCACAGCAGTCGGTACAATCGGGCGACGAGCTACTGGCATTGCTGGAAGACGCAAAGCGACTTTTGCCGAGATTTTCACTGCCTGCTATAGCTCAGTATTTGCTACTGCTGCAATCGTCGATGCCGTCCGCAAGGATGACCGAAGGAAGGAGCTGGATCGACAGCTGGATGAGGCGAGAAAAGAATTGAACGAATTGCAACAACAATCATCCAATTCATCTCCAGCCGATGCCAGCTCATCCGACCTTACCATAGACCAAATGGACTCCCTGTGGCGGACTCTGAAGGCAATTTACCAAGATCGACCCTATATGAAAGAACTTCATAAGCCGGCAACCGTCAGTGCATCAGAACTGATCACCGGCCTGAAAACCGAGTTATACAATGCGGTTGACGAAAGTTCACTGCGTGCGATGCGAAAGACCGATTACGAAAAGCTTGAAAGAGCAATAACAGCAGAGGAACCAGACGGCCAAGTACGTCTTCGAGAACCACGAAATTACAAGCAACTGCTTCAAGATTCGTTGAGTACAGAACAGCTCGTGCAACAATTGCTTCGCCGAGCGGAAATCCTCGACAATGGCACGACTCAAAGCCCAGCATTCGATGAAGCTCGACACTTGGCGGCAAAAGGATATCCAAACTTCTCATACCCATCAATTGATCCTCAGCGTGCCCATCAGAATACCTCATCCCTAAACAGCAAGATTCGAGATCTGATTGGAACAAACAACCTCAGTCTCAAAGAGAAGATCGGAAGAGTCTGCTATAATTTGCTGGTGTCGGCCTATCCTCCCGACATGCACACATACAACACCCTCATTGTTGCCTTCAACAAGTCTGGCCAACACGCTTTCTCCGATGCCATGGTGTATTCTTTCTTCCACCAGCGCCTCATGAAACCAACGCCATCAACCTTCGCCGCAATCCTCAATCACTACAAATCTACCAACAACCATGGCCAATTTCTCCGCGTTATTTCCTGTCTGACCGGACTGGACAGGAAGACCGGAGCCAAGATTAAAAGGCGGCACATCAATGATGTCGACCAAATGCGGGTTCTGCAGAATTGGGCGGCAGATACAAAGCGTCGAACGCGAAGTGGACAATGGGTATGGGAGCATGGCCCTCTGAGCACAAATCTGATCGAAACGATGCTTGATGGCCTGCTTCATTTCAAGCTCTTCGCCGATGCTGCATCTCTCTTTGTGACCTGCGTGCGTTCTGGGGTCGCTCTGAGTACTCACACGGTAACACATCTGTTCGATGAGTGTGTTGCTGCTCTAGATTGGAAAGCAGCTGTCAAAATGGTGCGAGGACTGCTGTTCAGTCTACCACAGTGGGAGACTTTCTTATCACAGAGAGACGATGCGACAGCGGCGCATCTCCTGAGCCGGACATCAGCTTTGATCGATCTGTGCGGCTTGGATAGAAGCGAGTCAGGACCAAGCAAGCAACGACTGGCAAACTTATATATATCAGTCCCGAAGTGGAACCGGTTCCTCGAGTCCATGGCCCAAAACAACCTTCTAATACCAGAAGTATCCTCTGGCACCTTCCCAATATATGGCGAAGGAACTTCCGATGACTCGTCCGCGTTCAAGCGTCGCTTACTAAAGATTGAGAGCATATGGAAAGAGTATGAGCATGTTCGGAAGACCACGGCTTCGATCGAAAGTAAACTCTTATATCCAGAGTTTCCGACCAGCTTCCGAGCATCTATGGCACTGCATGTCGGGAGCAGTGTAACTCATCAAGCGTTGGAGTTGTGTAATGAAGCGAAGGCTGCTTTGCCCTCGAATCATGCGCGTTCAAGACGACCACGACTTCCATCACATGCAGCAGTCGACGAAGGTGACGACTGCTTGACTGAGAACATGGAGTCGTTGACTTTTGGTGGCAAGCACTCCGATGCCCAGCCTGACTCGACTCTCCATGAAGCGCATGCGCTCTCCACGGTGGCGACCGGGTGTGCACGAAAGCAAGTTCGCCGCCCACCAAGAGAGCTCAGCTACAGGCCGAGAGGACTACTGGCGTGGTCGCAACAGTCCAGTCGTGCAGGGAACATGGAGGCAAGACATTGGGCATTCGGCTCATAGCGTTTGCGTGAGGTGTGAGAAATGATATCAAGGGTCCATCGAGGCGGTCATTTCGGAGCCACGTTGGCCATGTGTAGACATTGGGAGCGCCGCATTTGTAACAAGAAATAGTTCATGTATATCACATTTTGGGCACTATGGTATGCTACCGAATCGTAGCATTTTCCTTAACTAGCATGCATAGAAACGATTGAACAAAGGCCGTGCTTGGTGGTCTGCGGGTTCTCAAAGCCGCGGGTCGAAGCGCTATAATAGCATGAGTATCGTGTTGTATCTGACAAAGCATGTGTATACTGCTGAGTACTGGCACGAGACATGGCAATAATACCGCAATCATGTTATCCCAAGGGCCAGGTTAGGATCATCGCTATGCTGCGCATACCTGAGACTGCCCGCAGGAGAACAATGAAGCAGCACGTTGTTGGCTTCGACCGCTTGGATTGGCGAGCAACTGGTGCAAGGAACGTAAATACGGACTCAGTGAGGATTTATGAGTACACTTCTAGGCGTGGCTGAAGACAATTGCAAAGCGAAGCGAGTTTGTTGTTGGAGACCAGACTGGCACCCAGTCAGATTCATCGTCTTATCCACGCTCACCAATCGCGGGCCGGAACTGGCGGGAGGGCGACGGCGTGGCCGATAGAGGCACGCCCCTCGATTCATTTCCCAGATGCCGCCCTTGTCCACGGCGCTGCTTCCTGTGACGTTGGATGGCGGTCTGGCAATCTGGCGGCTCCTGCTCCTCTGCCGTCAAGACAGCGCGGCGCGCGCTGTCTGGTGATGTGCGATCCTGCACCATGCTCCATAATTTATCAAGACAGACAGACGCGCTCCTCGTCTCCTCTCATCTCCTCACTCTCTTCGGTCGTCAAACCGAGAGGATGACACAGTCTCCACATGCTCGTGACACTTACTCGCACATCAATGAGGGCTGCTAACCGACCTGAAAAAGCTTTAAGACGACAAGACTGGTTGAAGACCCACGAGGCACACAAATTCCAATGGCTTGTCTCTGCTCTTTCCCTTCTGTCTGACCTCAGAAGCAATCGCTTGTTTGCTGCGCGTTACACTGCAGCGCCGCCGTTGAAGTCTTAAAACACAAGGTAAGGAAACGGAGCTCTAGCGCGAGCTGCGCGGTCTCACGATCCTCTCAAAGAAAAAAAAGTATTCCGTGCCTGGCAGCGCTAATGCCGACAGCTGGGGGAAAGGCTTGACACGGGGAACGATCACGCGACCTCTTCAGGGTCCATCTCTCCACAAAGGTCGGTCGGCACTCGGGGATTGTGGCCATTCTGTTCCGCCAGGTGTTACTGAATTCCAGCTCTGACCGGGTTATCAGAGCTCTTTCTTTTGTTCTTTCTTTCTTTCGCAGCTTATTCTGTTCCTTTCATTGGCTCGTATTGGATCACCAGCTTTGTTCCTTGGTTCTTTCGAACAACGACCACGAGGGTCCTTCAGGACATGCAGTGAGGCAGGACCAAGTTTTTCTTCCTAAACCCTCCAATTGATGTTTTCTGCGAAGCTCTTGAGATAGAGTGCGTCGCCGAGCATCGATTCGGCGAAAAGCCCGAAAATAAACAACATAAACGGACACTGGAGGTATTTGGCGCAACATGAAGTTTGGACGGAAGTGAGTTCCCCTTTTTCGGATTGTTTTCCTTTCATTTGCACCGCCTTGACGGGGATAGTCACTAAGGCTGGATGTTATTTTCGCCAATTCGAAGTCTACCACGGAATCAGGTTCCCGAGTGGGCGGCTTCCTATATCAACTACAAAGGCCTTAAGAAGCTTGTCAAGGCCCTTTCCGAGAAAGCCAGGATTGGAGACACGGTAGATCCAGCAGGTGGGCGTCTTTTGCCATCATGATCAACTCATAAACGAGAAGAAAGCATTCGGGGTTACCTAACCCCGGGTTCCCTAACTCATGGTCCTGCAGAACTCTTCTTCGCACTCGACCGCAATCTTGAAGACGTGGACTCTTTCTACAACAAGAAATTCGCTGAGGCATGCCGGCGGTTGAACAACCTCCACAACCGCTATGGCCGCGTCCCGGATGTCGTGGCCACGCTCGACCAAGATGAGGTTGAAGAGGTCATGGGCGCCTTGCTCGAACTTCGGACTCAGCTGAGAAACTTGCAGTGGTTTGGTGAGATCAATCGCAGAGGATTCGTCAAGATTACCAAGAAACTGGATAAGAAAGTCCCCCAGATTTCCTATCAGCATCGATACATTTCCACCAAAGTCGACCCCAAGCAGTTCGCCAAAGACGGAAATATCACGAGGTTACTTTCTGAGATCAACCGGTGGCTGTCGGTTCTCAGCGATGCCCAACAATTTGATGACTCCATGTCGGACCGTTCTACGCGCTCACTGGGTCGGGCGTCGGCCAAGGCTATGCTGAAGCTGCCACAGGCACAGCTTGACATTCTGGACCAGGCTGTACGCAATGATGACATCTCTTCGCTGAAATGGGGACTCACGGACGCCAATATTGCCACAGACCCGTCTGCTCAGTCGTTGCTACTCAATCTTTTACAAAGGTCCATTTCTGGGCGATCAAGGCAATGTATTGAATTTCTATTGACCCAAGTCAAGGACCTGGACGAGCCCGATGACATCAACGGGCGAAACTGCATTCATCGGCTAGTTATCCACATTGGCCGCACAAAACCTAATTCACACGATGAGGATTCTCATGTCTATCCGGTGCCTATTGGGACGCAATTCACCAACCGCCATCTCCAGCCTGCAGTGTCTTCTTCAGTGCCAGTCAAAGCCATCAATACAAAGGAATCCAATTTGCTTGAAAAGGAGGATGAGGCAGTTCAGCTCCTGATTTATCTCTTGGATCAGCTATCCGAGAATCAGCGGATCGCCCTGAAAAGTCGTGACTCCTTTGGGCGGCTTCCTCTACACTATGCTGCTCAATTTGGTTTCGTTGTGGTGTGCCAGATCATCATGAAGTACATGCAAGATTGGAACCAGTTTGATGCCAAGGATGGTATTGATGCACCTGAATGGCACGACAACGACGGATATGCCCCTCTTCACCTGAGCGTTATCGGGGGACATCCGTTGACGACCCAAGCCTTGCTTCAGGGTGAAAATTGGCAGGGTAGCAGTGAGGCCAAGGTCCAAATCCGAAAGACCATCCCCAAATCTGGTGCCTCACTTGCTTTGGCCACCAAGTCTAACTATGAACCCATTGTCAAGATGCTGGTTGAGGCAGGCGTCGATATCAATTGGACCGATAAGACTGGCGAGACTGCCCTGCATATTGCTGCCACGCTGGGTCACGAAGCGTGTGCGCGCATTATTCTCAAGGGTAGTGATTCGCAGAAAGCCGACATCGAGATTGCAGAAAATTCGTACTCATGGACGCCGCTTCACGTTGCCGCCGTCGACGGGTCACTCAGTGTGGTCCAGTTACTTGTTGAGGCAGGCGCTGATGTGTCCAAACCAGATGCATCTGGATGGACCACAAAGGAACATGCGGCGTTACGAGGACACATGGATATTGCTCGGTTCCTTGCCACGCATACGAACGAGGAGGAAGCTGCCTCGCGAATTGCAGAAGGTCTACAGCAGGCGAACCCGCCGGAAAATTCCTCTATTGACGGGAGACGGTCAAACGTGGCCAATGGCAACGTTCCTCGACCTGCTGAACCCGTCAAGACTTTCGGCCATCGCTATCTTACCAACGAGAGCTTAGTTCTGGTTAGTTTGGGGAGCATGGATATCCGCAAAGTCACGGAAGCTGTACATCTCGACAGCGTTCCTCTCACCGAGGCCCACAGCACCCAGCTTGATACGGCTTTGTCTGTGGTTGTGAGTACCGCCGGGGCATATGGCGACCCCACAACGATCGATCTCCCAGTTCACGAAGGGATATCTACTGAGCCCGTACTATTTAAGACCACGGACGCGACGAAGGTCAAGCTCATGTTCGATATCATCCCAACCTATTCTGGAAGTGAGAAGAACAAGATTGGTCGGGCTGTTGCGCTCCTCTCCACGGTGAAACCTACCATTGGCTCCCGGCGCATGAACCTCCAAGGTGACGTTTGCGTCCCAATCATGTCCAGTAATCTCGACGTTATTGGAACTGTCAACTTCAACTTTCTGGTTATCACACCCTTCTACCACCCAAATATGGAGATCACCTCGCGACAAACGTACTGGAGAAAATTGTCGTCAACCATGCTCATCGGCCACCGAGGCTTGGGGAAGAATCTCACATCGAACAAGTCTCTGCAACTTGGTGAGAATACGTTGCCATCATTTATCGCTGCTGCAAACCTCGGCGCGCAATACGTTGAGTTCGATGTCCAGTTGACGAAAGACCACGTTCCTGTTATCTACCACGACTTCTTGGTCAGTGAAACAGGCATCGACGCACCAGTCCACACGCTCACCTTGGAGCAATTCCTCCACATCAATCCTGACAAGGGGCGAGATCGAGCCCATCAAAATGGCCACGGTAGAGATACTCTAGATGACCTCCCGATTCGCCCCCGCAGCAACAGCTTTGCGCCGCCTAAGCGATCTTTGTCGATGGGCTATGCAGGCTCAGGACATGCGGAAATGGAGGAACGGATGAAACATACAAGAGACTTTAAGGAGAAGGGTTACAAGGCCAATTCTCGCGGCAACTTCATCCAGGCGCCGTTCGCTACTCTCGAGGACCTCTTCCGCAAGCTACCTGAAGAGATTGGCTTCAACATGGAACTGAAATCCCCCATGCTTCATGAGAGCGAAGAGCATGAGATGGATACCTACGCCGTAGAGCTAAACTCGTTCTGCGATACGGTGTTATCCAAGGTGTATGACCTGGCAGGCAATCGCCACATCATCTTCAGCTCCTTCAACCCAGACATCTGCCTATGTCTCAGTTTCAAGCAACCGTCTATCCCCATTTTGTTCCTGACGGATGCTGGCTGCAGCCCCGTTGGCGATATTCGGGCTTCTTCGCTGCAGGAGGCTATTCGATTCGCCAGTCGATGGAATCTTTTGGGAATTGTGTCGGCAGCAGAGCCTCTTATCAACAGCCCTCGTCTGGTGAAGGTAGTCAAGGAAATTGGATTAGTCTGTGTCAGTTATGGAGTGCTGAACAACGATCCAATAATGGTTCAGGTAAGCCTTTGCCTCTCCTCAATGGCTCGTCTGCCTCTTAGTTTTACATGCTAATGATCGTTCTACAGAGACAAGTAAAAGAAGGCATCGATGCAGTCATTGTTGATAGCGTCCTCGCGATCCGTAAAGGTCTGACGAGTGGCGAGCCAGCTACGCACAGTTCGACTGGCTCACCCGCAGCAGAGTGAGAATTTAAACTTGGCGTTGAGGGACAGTAACGGCGTGATTGGAAGTCGTACTGTATAGAGAGGAGGAAAAGAGACACGGGGCAAGAAAACAGCATTGTTTGACATAGAGGAAGTATTTTCCAACACATCACTGATGAGATTGCTCAACCGATCCATGACTGATGTAACGCGTAATGAATATCAAAGCCATTCATTGTTTTAATTCGAAGCCTTCCACGGTGGAAATAGTCACGATATTCTTATGCGGATGTGCTTTCCACCAGTCTTAATGATTCTGACCTACTGAGATTGCATTCTATCAACGTAAAGAGTTGTTGTATACTACTGATTCGAAGTACAAAAACAGCGACACAGACCTAACGGCCTACCCTACGCATTGTCTAAACACTGTACTCGATTTTTCGTCATTTAAGTCAAGTAAACTCAGAGAAGCCACAGTTATATGGAACCCCAGATATTATCGTTTCAAAATAAATGACCAGTATCCGGTAATTCCGAAAAGGCTGATGCCAAGTCAATGCCGGCATAGGTTCCGCCGGCCGCGAGCTGAATGCATGAAAGGGGTGCGCCACATGTCGAGGCGATGATGCTATATTCCGGGACATAGATGGGGGAAGTATCCAGTGATATCACGTAAATTCGGAAAGCCATGTTGTAAAGCAAAGAACAAATTGATTACCGGCCCCAGGACCGGAATATCCATCGTCGGTTAAGGTCCACGTTTTTTCTTATGTCATCGAGAGGCTTCACCTGACTGATGTGCATATCTAGCCAAGGGTAATCCTCGACTCAGCGTGGCACACAATATTTGTGTCAGCCCCCGCTCGTCTATCAAAAACGTTGAGTTCTCGAACATGGCGCACTGACAAATTTGTGATGGAAATGGAATGAGTTGTCGATCTGCGGGGGACATTTTCTAGAGCATATGATGGAAGAATTGATAATTTCTTGCGCTCGGAAACAGGTTTTTTGGATGATCTTCCTGAAGGCGCGCCACTATCTTGCGTTACACGTTGCGTCAAAAGTTCATGTCATTTACTCCGTCCTCCTGCCATTGGATGATGAACGACTTGCGCCTAAAATAATGTTTCCAAGTAATTGAATGCGCTGGCAAGAAAATCGATATGTATCAATTTTCTTAAGCAGAAGTGCAGATATGGCAGTGCGTAGCGGGGCTTTTACTGCTTTAATAAATCATGGTGCAAAGCTGGAGAAGATCAAGAATCATTGTTTTGCGAGGACTAGGTTTCGAAAGAAGTCGACAAAAGTAGAATTCATCATGAAAATCCTTGGCCATAGTCTGGTTTAGAGAACGTTGCAGCAGGAGGAGCAGCTCGATAGGCATAGCCGCAGCGATTCAGTTTGGCGACGATTGCTTGCATCTGACCGTGCATGTGGCGTACAATATTTAAAGTGGTACGAACTTGTCATTGAAAGAGCGTTCATCGCAAAAGTGATGTATGAACAAGCAAGAGCGTGGCTATGTTGTCCTCTACTCCGTGCAACTGAAAGCGAGCCAGACGCAAGAAAAACACATGTCAACATTCGACGGCCACGAAAACTGAAACCACCAACGATGTTTTGATGACCAGCATTCTTGAGATAGAGCTAGCGCAAAGGTCAGCCCAAGAGAAAAAAAATCATAAACAAAAAAGCCTGCCAATGCTGACTTCTAGTCTTCATTTAGCGCAAGCCGTCCTCTGTGGGAAGTGACGAGAGCTAGAGACGCAACGATGAGACTGGGCAATGGGCCAGAGGAGGCGAGGGTGTGCATTCAAGAAACAATTCCTTCTGTGTACAAAGGCTGCTGAAAAAGGTACATCAGCCCAAGTCTCTTTTTCTCTACAGTTGATACGGCTGTCAGAGACACTCCCCAACTGTGTTATGACACAAGCGCAGCATGATATAGTCAGGGTTGCCGCTTGTAGGAAAAGGAAAGAAAGCCCAGTATCGTACCAAAAGAAAAGAGCCGCCATGCAAAACGTACAGTAGATACACACTCATGTATGTACACACACACTCGCTCACACAGGAATGACACAACGGAAGATAAAAAGTAAAACAACAGGCGTCAGGTTCTAAAAATGACAGATCAGAGTCACCCTATAGCCCTAATGCTGCATTTCGATGGACCGGGGCGCTGCAATAATAGAGCCAAGTAGGCTAGCGGGGTTCGTGGAGCGTGTTGCATATCGCAGACGAAAAGTGCCTTGGATAATTATTCGCGGCTAATAGGATCGCCACGGAGGGTGGTACTAGAACCATGGTCGCGGATATGATGTGACATGATGGGCAACGGAAACGTGCATATGCGCGATGACTTCTTTGGTGACACCGCGATAAGAGGCGTATCGCCCGCCAACTCCTCCACCTCGCGATCCTGTGAAGAAATTTGTGCTATGCAGGGGCAATGGGTACTTACTTGGCGGCGTGTGTGCTGTATTGGAATGATGTGAAACTTGCTTTTTCTTTCTTTCTTTCTTTTCCCCCCACCTTCTTCCTCTAATAACCCATGGACATATTCGTGAGTGGAGTCCTCTCCGATTCTCCTTGTTACCCTTATTGCTTAGACTCGGCCCGGCCAAGGGAGAAGCCGTGTCTTCAAGTGTACCAGATATTGCCCAGGAGTGTGTGTTTTACCATACGATGCCAAATACTTGACATCAGGAGGTTGAAAGGGGTCGGAGCCGCAGGGTGCAAAAATCAGTTCCGCGTCGGAGGCTAAATTGAGCCTGATAAGTTACGCCGGGGGAAGAAGAGGGGAAACCCCCTCCCGAGGACTCAATGTCGTTATGTGTCGTAAAAAGTTACTCATTAATAACTCTCCACTTTGGCGCGTGAATTTTACTTTGGCACCTTGATGTTGTTGTTCTGGGTGCATTGTAATATGGCATTGCATTGTGTTGCACCGGACTGCTTTGCCTTGCTTTTTGGCGTGAGTTGGGAAGTCGCGACTTCGGCGTGGACCAGGGCAGGAGCGCCGCCGCCACGGCTGTCGTTTGCCTTACTCTGCTTTGCTTCGCTTTGCTGTGCTGACTGCGCCTGCTCCTGCAACCAATGCCTCGTTTGACGTGTTTCCGCCTCCTTTACCCTTCACCCTTTGCCTATCTCTTCGTGGCACCCCCGTCCCATCCCATCAGATATCACTTTCCTGTCCCAACCACCTCCCAGTCGACCGGCCCTGCCAACACCATCACGACGTGCCGCGCTGGCGGGTACACATTGGACCACCCATCTGCTTTTTGCCTGTCGACCCTGCTATCCGTACCAAGCGCTCCCAATCATGGTTCCCGGGGTAGATGGCACCTTCGGAACCTCTTCCGCCTTGCATCTGTTTCCACAATAACCCAAATAGCATCTTTCTCCGGCTGAGAAATTATTAGGGTGTCGAGCATTCTAAGCCTGACGTTGTCGTCTCATGCCTGCCGCTCTTGACTAGCCTCCCCCACGAGGATGCTGCTATACTCCACGGACTAATATCTGGAGTAGTGGGCGAATACGCACTCTGATCCCGGCATTTCATAGCACTTGGCGGACCTTTGAATAATCGGCACTAAGGTTCATGCAAGATCAGCGAACGACGCCGGCGGCGTACAACATGCAAGTGTTCTCAATACCATGGCGAAAACGCAATGCAGTCCACATCACCCCTATAGTAGAGACTATCGTCTGAACGGCGAGCATGGGCTAGTGCAAGGGGTCGTCCTTCAAATGACAGAGTTTGGTTCTCCAGGTTTCCAGGTGCTCGTAAGTCCCGGTAATGGTATCACAGTAAGACGAGTCCTTTTGCCTCAACGGTGGAGCTGTGTGCTTGGAGTACTCATCTCGCGCCAAGAGATGTGTTTGAGCTAGACAGGCTTGATATTGACGCAACTGTTAGGCGCTTGGTTGCAGATACCACGAGTCAATATTCATCGACCCAGGATGATTCAAAAGACCAAATGTTATCGGTTGTTGGACAGGGTGTACGCAATTAAGCTCGGCCGCTCTGTTCACTGGTCATGCCCTCGGCTTGATTTACCAAAGGTGTGAGCTTTGTTCTCCGTATCTGGCAATATTCATGAAATTGGCCCGCATGTTACACGACAGCAAGACGCGTCGCCGGCCTATGATGCAGCAACCCCTCGATCTCCGAGCCCGCATAGCCAGATCTGGCATCGCAGCGACGCTGTGAAAGAGAGCAGCTGCGACTCCATCGGCAAACAATCGACAGCGCTGCTGTGCTTCTAGCCAATCTGTCGATAGCCTGCATCCCTCAACATGTTGCTGTGCGCACGGCATGATCCGCTCTTCTGCCAGGAGACAAGGGGCTCTTGAGCATTGTACCAACCTCCCCTGCTCACGCGTACACTGACATGCTGTGTGACTTTCATTTTTTCTATGAACCACTTGCAATGCCGTCATGAGGCATGGCAACTGCAGCGCATGAGTCTGGAGAATTAGCCACCTAGGGCCACATTTGGTTTTTGTGACCTGCCAAAACTGGCTTCTGAACTCGTTCGCTTTCGAATATTGGCAACACAGTCCCACTCACCGGTCAGAGGCATTGAATCGCAGACAACTCAATGAGCAACAATGGTTTTGCGGATGCTCATATGGTAGTAGCCCAGCCCAGCTCTGCTCGCACACTGTCTCGCATATCGCCTGATAGTGCCACGGCTAATATCTCCAGCACTAAACCCGGGAACAACATGCCGTACCGACGAGCCAGGGGTGCCGTATACCGCTTGTCAACTCGTCCCGACCAAGGTTCACACAATGATAGCCATTGAGGGCCGATTGCCTCTTTGAGCATCGGGAATTAGTGCGATACCCACGCTCAACATTCCAGCAAACGCCGTGATGCTGTTGTCAAAGCGATGGAGGAACTGGTTAACACCTGGCTATGGCGAATTCAGAGCTGATGATTGCTCCGACGAATGAACTGTTTTCGTCTCGTCACTAAAATTGCGAGCTGTTCAGTTATGGGCTTTTTGTTTTGAAAAAGTAGTAGTCCATATCCCGGAAACTAAAGCCAGAACTGACCCAATCCGTGGCGAGCCCTGGTCAATAGCGAGATACCCCAGCTCGTGATCCAATGTTGCAAAGACACGGTAGACGCCTTTGTGATACCGTTGTTTCTTTGTATCATGCCTTG